>CM069927.1:9511394-9729547 GCA_036172225.1 Cryptocoryne crispatula var. balansae
AAACACCTTAAATACTTTGAGTTAAACATCAATTAAATAAACTAAAGTCCCAATATAATCTTCAGATAAGTTGAACTGAAAAAAGAGTGTTCAATTGCATCTGTCACTTGTCTAAAACATCTTTCTTGTTATCTCTGTCCTCGCATGTTCAATGGCATCATCTATTAAAAGTAAAAAATATTTTAAAAAGTGTGGTAACTAAGGATGTAAACGAGTCTTTCGCATCCACTACTATTTCATGCAAGTTTTTTGACCATTTTTATAAATATGAACTCTTCTTGGTTGATGGTCGAGATATCTCATCTCTTACAATTTCCTTGTGCTGTGAAGTTGAAGCTTCTTATGTTATGAAGTATAAAATAGTCGTTACTTTCAGGGGAGCTTTGTTGCATAGAGCAAAAATGTTTTTTTTCTTGGCAATTATAATGTTTTATTCGTTATACTCCATTGGACTTGATTTGTTGCAAATTGGAATATTTAACTTATTAGAATGGTAAAGCAGTAATCTCACTCATTTCTCTCCCTTGCGAAGCCATAACTTGAATACCTTATGAGGTGTTTGGTTGCGTGATAATTTTGTGTACACTTTCATGATAAAAAATTATATTAAAATAAAAAGTGAAGCAACTCATGGCATAAAATTATCATGTTTGGAGGGATGTGATAACAGAAAAGAGTATTCATGACCAAGCAAAGTGGGGGACCACAAGAAAAAAGAAAGAGGTGAGACCTCTTTTTTTGTTTAAGAAGAAAATCACTTTCAAAACATAAACTTGTCAAGGTTGCCAAACACCTCTTTTAACAAGTTTTCTTACAATTTTTAGACATTAAAATAAAAGTCTCCATTATCATGCAACCAAACACCCCATTAAGTTTTCTGTCCAAAGAAAGACATTCTAGTCTCTTGATGATAGTTAGAGTCTTGCAAGATATCCAGTAGGGGCACAAAATGGGTGGACATACCCGTATATACTCCACCCAAGCTCATATTATCAAAATCTGGTATTTATATGGGTTCACATTTTTTCCTAATGAAATAAAATGCTCACTGCTATTTACGCATTGACTTGCAATTAACTTTTGATTTATCCTATTCACGTCTATGCCCAGATAATGTAACTAAACTTATTTTGGATCCAAGATACTTGTGATGTGGGTAGCCCTAGATCCACCTATTCTTTTACCCCTAATCACTATATCTAACTCATTTGTGCTCCCCAATGTACAGTGGACTGTGGACCCAGTTGAGAAAAATATTCACTTTAATATTTTTAAAAAATTTAAATATAATGAAAGAAATAAATAATGGGATAGTGCAGTACCTTTTATGTGTGTAGATGGCCAAAATTAGTCAAAATTCTGGTTTGTTCTTGGTCATTAATTTAATGATCTAACTGTTATGACTGTATTTTACCCCCTTGTGTACTCTGAGGTTTTATTATCGTTTATCCATTATGAATGTCATGTCTTTTTCACAAGAACTGAAATAAGATACCTTTGCTCCATTCTTTATCAATGAAAGACACTGATCCAACCTTATTTGATTTAATGGTAACAATACATTATTCTTCAAGTTCAAACTTCAAAGTAGATATAAGTATTTTTTTTGAAGGTGACAAAGTCACAATTCATTAAAGCTGAGATAAAAAGTAAAATGTTGAAAAGAGTGAGCTATAAAAACCAAGGAAACGTTGAACTGCCACCCAAGCTGGTAGCAAGCATGGTAAACAGTCTGAACAACCCACTTAACCCTAAACAAACTGAGGACTACATACAGAATCTCTTCCAAGCCAACCACTTCTCCCCAAAAATTCTTTTCCAAGGTAGATCCAAGTTTTGAAGTCTCTAACTCGATCTGATCAAATTGTATGCGGTTTCAAAAGTAACTTAGAAATCTTACTACCGCACGAGTAATATGGGTATGAATATCTGATTATATGTTGATTCGGGGAAATGTAGTTTAATGCATTTTTATGGAAGGAGAATATTGAGCCTTTGCCTTAACTCTTATCATTTTTATCATGTACTCTGCACATAGATGACATTTTTATTTATTTCAAAGAATTTAACAAGCATCTTATAATCTGCTTTCATCTTTGTTAAGCCCATATTTTTGCAGTGTGAACAAGGAACCCTTTCTTTGAATGTGTTGCATCTGTTTCTATATTTTATAAGCTGATTGTACGATCCCTCTCCTAGATAAATCACTCCTAGCTGCATCCATGTTAACTTTGCTCGACGTTGACAACCATGTTGATTTCATCTCACTGTCCTTGCAGCGTTGAAGTAGGCTGTCATGAGTTTGTTGCCTGACCTTTTGTCCTTTCCTAATGCATAATTTTCACGCATCCAAGAAAAACCTTGTATAATTTTTTATCAGGTTCGGTTATGTATGCCCTCCAGGCGAAATGTCGGATATGCGAAGTGTACACTGTACGAGATATTGATTTTACTGCTTTTATCCTAATGTGTTGCAAGGTGTTGTAGGGTAGTAAAATATACCTTTGCTGTCATTTCTTTTAGTCTACCTGTATTTTCTCGTGTGATTAATCTGGTTTATTTGTTACGTCTTTGATTCTTTAAAGGCCTTCGATTTTTCACCGGCAACTAATTGCATTTCGTTTTTCAAATTGTTGATTTGATCTCTGAGAACGCCATGTTATTCCGAGAGTTGGAGATTCCATCGTGACAACAAGATCCTGAACTTTGTTGTCACTAAAATGTAAAACTCTGGTAGAGATTGAAGGTTTTTTTCATCATTGGTTGCTTTTGAATTTTCCTTTTCCTCTTTTTTTTATCCAAATGTTAAATTTTCATCCTTATCATTTCAAGGCGAAGGATAGTATAAAATTATAAATGACTAAATATAATTGCGTGGGCGCGGGAGGCAATGGATGGAAAGTTTTCTTTTTGTCAAGCGTTAGTTTTCCGATGCATTATTGTCATCCTTGCGCATCGGTTGTCATGCATATTCATTCCTTGTGCTTGAAGTTTAATTTTCCCATATTGAATGCTATATCCATGTAGCTAGAAAATCGGCGGTAGAGATCCCATTATGGTTTAGACATTGTCTTTGTCGACTGAAAAACGTCATGTATCTTCTGTCATATTAAACTACACATCTAAGATGTACGCCCGTGTAAAAAATTATTCTCGTGAGCATCTTTTTTTTCCTGTTGATATTGAAGTAACCTTTTTCTTCTCTTACATTTTATCCATGAAAACTTTGAAGTGCGTTCCTTGGCACATTGATAATGTAGTTTTCTAATCTTTTCACTACAAAATGAGCCCATTCGAGTGTATTGGTGTTCAACGTCAGCTCTAATTCTCATCGATCATAACTCCAATGCTGCAAGTGATTTTGATAAACTGGCTGTTAGACCGATTTTGTTTGATTATAGAAGACTTTTGCAGCTGTTTATTTTATTTCTATCAAACTAGTAATTTCAACTTCATTATACTTGATATCAATAAAACCATTTCAAAAAGTAGTTTAATGTAGAGCTTTTGGGCTTCCATTCTTGCTCTTCATATTCCGTTTATGGAATTATCCCATGAAGTTTGACCCGAAGGAGGTCGTCAATAGAACTGATAAAAGAAGTCTTAGTATACAATAACATGTTGTTTAAAAACCTTATGGAACCCATTAATGGGTATGATGTGCCGAGTAAACGATTGAAAAACAGTCAAGATGTTGATGTTAATGAAGGAACCTCTTTCCTGAGTGTGTGTGTGTGTGTGTGAGAGAGAGAGAGAGAGAGAGAGAGAGAGAGAGAGAGAGAGAGAGAGAGAGAGAGCGCCAAGCAGTAATTATCAACATCATGCACAGGTATCAACTGCATGCTACACTATATTGCAACGTTGCCAAACACGAATAGGTCATGTGGAAAAGGAATCTGTATCTTGATATTCATGATATAACCTCTTTTGAGATCAGTCGGAATTGAAGGAGAAAGAGAGCTCCAAGAAGTAGTCATCAACAACAACATCATGAAGGCGTCTAAGTAGTAGTAGTTATCAACAACAAGCTGGAACCGACTGCTTGCAGCACTATATCGTATCTTTGCCAATGGATTAGAGCAAGTTGAAAAGCTATCTTTACGTCGAGATTCATGATAGAACCTCTTTTATGAGTTGGAATATTTGAAGGAAAGAAGGGAGCCAAGAAGTTGTTGTCCACACGTCCTCACTTTGCCGTAGCCTTCTTTTCCTTGGCCTCGTCGTCGTCGATCTGCGCCTGCTGACACTTCTCCGTGCAGAAGGCCGCGTCTGCATACATGAAGGTATCGCGCCCAGCCGAGAGTGGCGCACGACAGCGTGCACAGGCATCCAAGAAATGCGGCAGCTTGCTCGCCACCTGAGGCTGGCGGGAGATGACGACGCGCCCAGAGGAACCAGAGCTCTCGGCGAGAGACCTGAAACTAAGAGCTAAATGGAATTTCTTTCTACCCATGTCAACTAAAAGTTTACAATATATCTTCTTATTTTCAAGAAAAATATAGATATTCATGAAAGAACCCATTTAATAAGATCGGAATATATTGAGATACATATTTATATATAGAGAGAGCGCGCCAAAGAAAAGTACGGGAACATAGAGCTAAATGGAATTTCTTTCTACCCATGTCAACTAAAAGTTTACAATATATCTTCTTATTTTCAAGAAAAATATAGATATTCATGAAAGAACCCATTTAATAAGATCGGAATATATTGAGATACATATTTATATATAGAGAGAGCGCGCCAAAGAAAAGTACGGGAACATATTGATATTCGTGAAAGCACCGATTCACCAAGAGCGACCCAAGAAGTAGTATCAAACCTATCAACTGCTACACTACATATATCGTAACGTCGCCAGTCGAATAGGGAAAGTTGAAGAGCAGTTCATGTATCGAGATTCACGATAGAACCTCTTTTGGGAGTTGGAATTGAAGCAGAAGAGGACCAAGAAGTTGTTTATCCACGTGCTTACTTTGCCACAGGCTTCCTCTCCTTGTTCTCGTCGTACTTGATCTGCGCCTGCCGGCATTTCTCCGTGCAGAAGGCCGCGTCTGCGTACAAGAAGATGTCGTAGAGCGGCGCACGACAGCGTGCGCAGACATTCAAGAAAAGCGCCGGCTCGTTCACCGGTGCCGGAGGCTCGCGGCCTAGTCGGGGCAGCTGGCCGGAAGAACCAGAACTCTGGGCGAGAGACCTGAAACAAAAAGCTAGGTGAAGTTTTCTCTGTCCTTCTGTTTCTTTGATTAAAACAGACCGTTGCAGTTGTTTATTTTATTTCTAGCAAACTAGTAATTACGACTTCTTTATACTTGATATCAATTTAATCAACCATTTCGAAAGGAGTTTAATGTAAAGGCTTGGAGCTTCCATTCTTGTCCTTCATTTCCCGCTCAAGGAATCGTAGGTCTCGTAAGTTTTACCCAAATGAGATCGTCAATAGATCATTGATAAAAGTGGTCTTAGCATACAATACAATGGTCATTATAGAGCTTATCGAACCCGTTAATGTGTATGATGCGCCGAGCGCACAATTGAAAAGCAGTCAAGATATTGATATTCGGCAAAGAACCTCTTTACTGAGAGCTGGAATCAGGAGAGAGAGAGAGAGAGAGAGAGAGAGAGAAAAGTAGTTATCAACATGATACAGGTATTAGCATAACACTACATTGTAACGTAAAAATATTGATATTCAAGAAAGTACCGATTTACGAGAGCTGGAATCTGGTGATAGACAGATACATATTTATTTAGATAGAGAGAGAGATAAAAGCGTGAAGGTACTGATACGGCGAGATATATATAGAGAGAGAGCCAAAGAAGTACGTTAAAATATTGATATTCATGAAAGAACCGATTTACTGACAGCGACCCAAGAAGTAGTTATGAACATCAAGCAGGTATCAACAGCATGCTACACTACATCGTAACGTTGCCAACCGAATTAATAGGCCATGATGAAAGGCAATATACATATATTGATGCTCATGATAGAACCTCTTTTAAGAGAGAGTTGGAATTGAAGGAGAGAAGAAAGCCAAGCAGTTGTGTGTATTCACGTCCTTACCTCGACGTGGGCTTCTTTCCCTTCGCCTCGTCGTCGTCGATCTGCGCCTGCCGGCACTTCTCCTTGCAGAAGGCCGCGTCTGCGTACATGAAGGTGTCGCGCCCAACCGAGAGTGGCGCACGACAGCGCGCGCAGGCATCCAAGAAATGCGGCGGCGTGTTCACCACCGGGCGATCGCGGGAGATGACGACGCGGCCTGGGCGGGGCGGCTGGGAGGACCCAGAGCCCTCGGTGAGGGACCTGAAGATAGACGTCCGCTCGACGGGAGGGGAAGGCTGGCTGCTCGGAGCTTTGTCGCCGTCGTCGTCTGCCATGGCTTCCTCGCTCTCCTTCCCCCTTCACCCCACCGGATGCTGGTGCTTCATCTATATATATAGGCTTCTTCTGTGTGTGAATATACGTGGAGTTCGTAACAGTCATGTAGATGGTGTATTTGTATAAAGGCCCCTGTACTATAATTCTAAAACTAAATATTTTAAGGGTTCTTTTTAAAGAATGTTCTTTGATACGTGGAAGGGTAAAGGTGTTCGTAGGTTTGATTTGGTTTTTAAAGAAATTGTTTTCCGAACAAATCCAACTAAACAATCTCTCGGGACCACATCAAATGGAACCGAAATAATTCATTTTTACTTGGTTCAAGTCATAATTTCCTAAGTTTAGTGTATATATATGTCTATAACTTTCATTTTGCTTGGCTTAAATTATAATTTATAGAAATTTAGTATTTATTTATATATATCATTGTATTTGTCTTAAGATTTAAGAACTTGGAATATCTAATAGGCTAATTTGATTTGTTTTTCTTATTTTTTTTCAAACAAAATCGAAGTAAGGTTTGTTTAGTTGAGAGTAAAAGGAAAAGCATTTAAAATATTTTACATTGGATTACCTCTCGGAGAAAAAGGAAATCACTTTTTTTGCTACATATGAATAATTTTTCTAATATCTTTTTAAATTGTTTGGTTTCATGTAAAAGGTTTCCGGATAATTTTAACGTACGACTTATTTAAACCTTTTCAAGCTAGCTTGAGAGAAAACCCTAATAACTCCAAAAATATTTTCAAGGGTTCTTTTTAAAGAATGTTCCTCCATACATGGAAGGGTAAAGGTGTTCATTGGTTTGATTTAATTTTTAAATAAATTGTTTTTCGAACAAATCCAACTAAGCAATCTCTCAGACCACATCAAATGGAACCGAAATAATTCATTTTTACTTGGTTCAAGTCATAATTTTCAAAGATTAGAATATATGTTTATAACCCTTATTTTGCTTGGCTTCAATTATAATTTATAAACACATAGCAGACATTTGTATATATCATTGTATTTATCTTAATAACTTAGAATATCTAATAGTCTAATTTGATTTGTTTTTATTAATTTTTTTCAAACAAATCGAAGTAAGGTTTTTTTTGGTTGAGGGTAAAAAGAAAAAAATTTATAGTATTTACATTGGATTACCTCTCAGAGCAAAATAAAATCATTTTTTTCGTTACATTTAAATATTTTTTCTGATATTTTTTAATTGTTGGTTTCATGTAAAAGGTTTTTAGATAATTTTAATGCACAACTTATTTAAACCTTTTCAAGCTAGGTTAAGAGAAAACCTTAGTAACTCCAAAAAACTATTTCCCATTGTAATTAACTATCTGATTTTTTATTTATAATTTAAAAATAATTAAATAATTAAATATAATTATTAATAATTACATGAAAATGTAGACAATTAGTTAATAGTATTGAAAATAAATATTAAAATTATGTGCATTTAATAACTAAATAGATATGAAAGAAATGTAAATAAGTAAGTAATACATAATATAAAATATGATACAAAATAAAAATGGGGTAGAAAAATTGTTGATAAAATATTGAAGAATGTAGTGGTGGCAATGTAAAGATTAAGAGATTTAATTATTACGGTAAAAATATTATAAAAAGAAAGATAATCAGTATAATTAGTGCATATACTTTGCAAGGTAGATTAAGAAGTTAGATTAAAAATTTTTTTAGAAAATATACATGACTTTATGTAAAATATATCAAGTGAAAAGAATATATTTATCATGATTACAAACTGGACTGATTTAGTATAGATTCCAATTCGGTTAAGAAAATAGTGTTTCGGATTCCAAATAATATCGAAAAGAGTATTTCCAATGTAGATTTGTTTTTGATTTTGAAAACAATATCGGATATAGTCCGAACTCAATTCCAATAACTCCAGAAGGACATATTTGCGCAATAGATCTCTGTGCTCCACTGAAACATACTAGGCGAGGAAAAGCAAAATTAGATCAACATACAAGATAAACCAGTGGAGGTTTATCAAAAATAACAATCAAAATGGGGCTTCAAGAGAGCAAGATCAACTGTTTGAATCCCAAGCTTAAGAACAACATTGGGATAATCTATTTCTACTTTTGCCGTGGCATGGTGTAACCTAGTAACAATCTCCGTCAAGGACGTCAAGAAGCTAGGCTCGTACCTTGCAATATCTTGAAGCTCTCTAAGAAGATGTCTAGGATGGAATCTAGGGATGCCCGGGTAGCATTCAACGTCATCTGTATCACCACATTGTCCCCCATGGTGGCATGACTGAGAACTTGCTTCAACAGAGCTCTCTCCCCAACCTGTGAAATCTCTTGGCGAAGGATGCCTCTCGGTGCGTACCGAGAATAGACCAAGTCTATGACAGTATGACTGAGGAGAGTAGGCTCCAAGCATGCCCCAACAATAGGAAATAGTTGGGGTGCAAGGCTACAGAGATGTAGACATAGATGAAGAAAAAGTAGAAGTCGGTGCCAAGCAGGGATCAAACGTCCTAATGGGGCTCTTGAGTAGGCGCTTGCTCCTCTGCCAATAGTTTCTAGGCACCAAGAGGTGAGAAGGGGAATACAAGAAGCGGAGAATGGAGTAAATGGCAGGGGATCAAACGTCCATAGAGGTTTCGAATATAGTAATTTAAATGAAGAGAGAAATGGGGCTGGGGCCTACGATCTTATTCTAATAAATACACATTTTATTAAAAGAGAGTCTCACATAATAATAAAAGTAGACGAAATAAAAGTCAATTGATTTCAAATTTACAAGAAAGAATATCTGTGGTCTTTGCAAGGATTGTAAACTTATTTATAATACAATTTTAAAAAAGTTAGTGGCTTTATACATTAAAAGTAAAATAAAAACAAATATATTTAAAATAAATATATATTTTTTCCTAAAATATTAAGAATGAAATTATTAAGATAAATGATTGTATGTTTGGTAGATGCAGAAGCTAATATTTTGTGGATGAACATGACTATAAAAATTAGGGAGATTGCAAAAAAAGATATTTGAAGAGTCCAAAGGATATGGTCCACTTTAAAAAAATTGATAGTGGAATGAAGAAATACAAAAGGTAATAAAGAATTATAAAAATTGATATAAAATATTGCCTAAGTGTGATATCACTGAAGCTTTTGAATAGAACAAGATGGCGAAAAGAGAAGCAAAAAAGATTATTAAACAAGTAAAAGATGAAATTTTTAAACAAATGTATGATAAATTTGAAACTAAGAAATACGAAAAATAAATTTATAGATTATCAAGCATGTATGAAAGATAAAAGAAGAAAAGATTCTAATCAAATATAATGAAATCAAAGAAAGATGAAAAGTTATTTGATATTCGTTATAATGATAACTTGGCTAGAAAAATAGAATACATTGATAACATAACAAAGTTTAATTAATTGAAATGAAAACAAGTAAGGAATGTGGTCCAGATAATATCCTTATTGAAGTATAAAAATACTTGAAAGATTTAAAAGTGGAATGGTTGACTCAACATTTTAATAAAATATTGATATCTAAGAAAATATTGAATGAATAGAGAAAGAGCATAACCATACATATTTTAAAAAATAAAGAAGATACACAAGATTGTGTAAATTATAGAGGAATCAAATTCTTTAGTAATAATATGAAATATGGGGAATAGTTATTGTGGGGGTGATTTAGAGATTGTATGAATGTTTCAACTAACCAATTTAGATTTATGCCTAGTCAATTAACAAAATGAAGCTATTTTTTATTATTAAAAGTGTGATAGAGAAATATTGAGTTATAAAAAAAAGATTACATATAGTGTTTATTGATTTGAAAAAGGCTTATAATAGAGTTTAAGTGATATTTTGTGGTGGGTGTTGGAGTGAAGGATGATTCATGTTGGGTATATACAAGCGATAAAATATATGTATGAAAAGCCATGGATAGAAAGATTCATGATTACCTTTCATCCCCCACCTCAAGATGCCCTCCATGAGAAAACCTGGCCTCATAAGCCTCAAGGTGCTCCACTTTGGGGTCAGCTTATGGATAAGAGAAACTAGACTACTTGTTAGATTTGCCTCTTCCTATGGAAAAGGAAGGGCAATCCAGTTTGTGGGTAGTAATGGGGGACGAAAAGGAGTGTGAGGGAAAGGTGTGTGAAGTGTGTAGTTGCCAAAAACTACAGGTTTCAATGAATAAATTTAAAAGGGTTTGACTGACGTACCTATGAGACAATGTGTGTGAGTTTTAACTTTCTCTTCCTCGATCTGTCGAAGATGGAGTCCTTCAATTTGATTCAATATGCTTTTGTGCAATTCAAAGACAATTAAATAAGCAAAATGTGGATTGGAACTAAGTAAAATGTAGAATATGTGAAGGAAATGACATGAAAAATGACAATTGAAACAAAACTAATCAA
The DNA here is from genome assembly GCA_036172225.1 of Cryptocoryne crispatula var. balansae. Taxonomy (NCBI): domain Eukaryota; kingdom Viridiplantae; phylum Streptophyta; class Magnoliopsida; order Alismatales; family Araceae; genus Cryptocoryne; species Cryptocoryne crispatula. Next base: position 9,522,199 of record CM069927.1, read on the forward strand.
ATTAGGGTTAGTCCTAACCCTTATTTTTTTATAAAAAATTTAGAATATGATGTAATGTAAAAATAATTAAAAATGATGTTAAGCAAATAAAATTCGAAAATGGAAGTAAGAGGAATCAAATTTGGATGAAATCGGTGAAGAAATCAGTGTTCCTGTGTAGGTTCCCCATGTGAGGGTGCTTAAAGAAGTGACTGGGTTTAGAGGCATGCAAGAATGAGACCATAGCTAGCTAAAGGCAAACGGGAAATCCAATGATTTCCTCGTCTACTGTAAACAAAATTTAACTAGCTGAGGAAGCTTTTCCTCTAGATAAATTGGGTGAGGGCATATGTCATTTTTTCTATACACAATCTTCAAGAGGGCTAACAGTGACGAGCAAAACTGAACTTCCTCTCTCTAAAATTAAGCAAAATTTAACTTCCTCTCTCTAAAGCCTTTCAAAATCTTTCTATAAGACCTTTAAAACTCATAAATAGGGTGTGAAGATGTACTAGTTAACCTCTTAGACATTCACAAGTCGTACTCTTATGTAAGAGAATGGAAATCCTACATGAAATTAGATCAAACGACAAAACCAATAATGTCTAGAGGACTGTCCTCAGATGAGGGTGCACCCCCTCCACCCACGAGGGCATGCCAATAAAAGACAATAAACCATGCATAGAAACCTTCTAGAATTGATTAAATTAAAAAATAAAATTTTTTATGACATCCCTAGATGAGGGTGTGTGCACCCTAGTTTGAGGGTGCACATGAACACAACCTCCAATGAGGATGTGCGCTAACTCGTCCCACTATGGGGAAGCACGCACCACCCTCTAGAGATGAAAGAATCCCAAATATCTAGATTCAGTTTGATTTGTATTTTCTAATTCTGGAAAGTTTCCTCAAGTCCCCAATCAAGGGCATGTGCATCCTCACCCGAGGGTGCATCTATTTTAGGCAAGAAATCATTGGAGAACCTTGAAAATCATTTAGAATCAAATCAAATCACAAAATGTGAAAACTGAACTATGCACCCCTAAATGGGGACATGCATGCTCTCGATTGAGGGCATGCACATATGCGCCTCCATAGTAGGGCATGTAAGGATGGGGCATATGGACTAGTTTTCTCCAACTTACATGGCTAGTCTTGAAAAACATATGGCTTTGCTAAAAAATGACCTAGCATAGTTTTAAATGATTGAAACTCAAATATTAAACAAGAGTTATTAGCTCCAAAATTAAGTTAAATTTGTGTGTCTACAGCTTGTCTCACCTTGAAGTTGGTTTTGCAAGGGAATGTCATATGGTGAAGTGAAGCAGATCATAGGAAAATATAGTGCAACAGAAGTGAATATAGAGAAGCATAGGGGAACGGAGTGATGATAGACTAAAAAGGTAATGTCAAGGAGTAGATATAGACATGCTCATCGACCTAGGTCAACAATACAAATCTCCTCGATTCTTCAAGATAACCGCCATGTTCCACAAAGCTATCCTATGTTCAATTGGTAAAGGGGTGTGACTCAGGCATGAAAGAAAAAAATTAGCCAACCCCCATTGCAATGGAGGTCTTTGAATCATGGATTCATAAGGTCATCAACAATTAGTGGTTCGAGCTGTGTTATATGTTGGTACAGTGATGGGCCAAAGTAAAAAATATATAGTTTGTAAAATGAAAAAGGAATACAAATCAAACTTATTTTGACTCTCCAAAATACTTAATTCAATTCAGAATAAAATAACTTCATATTTATTAGGTTTGCATTAAAATGCCATAAATGCTGTAGAAGTGATGTGGATTCCTAGAATTGTGACATGACACTAGAATGTGACTCATGTAAAACACAATGGTGCACAAAGCACAAAGCATTTGCTCAATGCATTCGTTAAAACTTTTTCTTATCTTTGGTTGTTCAATTATCTAATAAATTTGCATTTCATTGATGGCAATTGTTTAAGGCATTCGTTAAAGTTCATCACCTATCTTGTAATATGTTTCAGGATCATATGATGCAATTGATGATTCAAACTCCTTCAACTAATGAATCGGATACCAACGACAGTCAAACACCGCTTATTCACGAGGAAGAATTCATTCAAGTTATGGGAAGAGATAAACTAAGACGGATACAATGTGGTGGTAGAGGACAAACAAACTTTTAAGACTTGGTATGGCTCCATAAATTGAAGCAATAATGTCTTATCATACCAAAATATTATTTAAAGATAGTCACAATACGAGTTAGATATTGAAAATTTGAAGAAAGTTAATGCAAATCAGGATATGAGATTGAAAATGCAATATACAAGATGGATGAGATAATATCTGTACAAGCCATTGCATAAGTTGCATAAATATCATAAAGTATGAACAATCAGATATGTGAGATGGTTGCTGCCTAAATGAACCAATATAAAAGTGTTTTCATAATGCCACAACAACAAGACAAAACAAATGAGGAAGAGGAAGGAGATGAAGATGAGGGAGATTTTGGTGAGGATGAGTGAGATATTACGTTTGTTATGACATTCACTTTGATACTGTGTGGTTTTATGATATTGTTAGTGATTTCTTTTTCAATAGATTTGTGATACTTGTTCTTTGTTTGTGATCAATTCTTATTTGAATGAAAACTTAAAAATTAAAAAATATAAAAGTTACTATAATTAAATAATTAAAATATTTTTAATATAATTTTAGTTATTAGGGATGATTTTTATCTGTCTTTAATGTCATATATGATTGACCTTAATTAAAATTGACAATGTGTTATACTTAAATAATTATTATTTGGGATGGATGAGAATGTTTCCCAATAAGATAATTAGGGATCAATTGATAGAAATGTATGTCCTACAAGCCAATCATATATGATATGATTTGACATTTCTAGAAATATCTCATTCAACTAATTAGGCAAATTCTTCATTACAAGTTTTTATTAGATGCAAATACCATAATGAAGTCCTTGATCAAATGTAATGATGATTAAATCATGCTGTAATCATGATGATAAGATTGATCATCTAGAGATAATTGATCTAAATAATCCTAGTCATAGGTGAGAAGGGACATCAAAGATCTGGATGGACTAGTGTATGTGATGTCTTCTCATGTGATGAGGATAACCGATCTCGTTGGTCATTAGTGTGGAGACACTGAGATACACATATAGGTGCTCATTAGTTGAATGAGTTCACTAAATTGATCAAATTAGAAATCCTGAATGGTATCTTACCTAATTGTCAATCAGGGTTATCTATCATCATGGTTGCATGGTTGAACCTTTGGCCTAAGTTGTCAAAGATGCCTTGTCGGGTGGAACTTGTACTTTGACCATTGTCTTATAAATAATCATATAGATGGTCTAGTATAGCGATGGATTGGGTACAACAAAAATCTGATAGACGCAATTGAGCGGACAATAAGGGATCGTCCACTCTCGATAAGTGAGAGTGAATGTCCTATGGGATAGTACTCTAAATCCCAGGCTAGGGTAGATAGGATGATTGAAAAAGGAGTTTTCCAATTGATCCAATTCTGAGTATAGGATCCTATAGAGTCGGTATACCAAAGAGTTGACAGTCGATGCTATACTTCTTTCTGACTGGGACATTTAATGGATGAGAGTTTATATCCATATGGTAACTGATGATAGAAAGGCTCAATGAAGATAAGATTATTCCCATAGCCATTTAGGATCATGGGATGTGACTTGTACCCTTCATGATCGGTAGGCCGATTAATCTATTATCAGATAATAAATTTAATTTAATTAAATATAATTATTCTATTTTATTTAGGCCTCAACCAAATAGGCTATTGGGCCTAGTGGGTCATGTGGAACCCCCGATCCGGACCCGATCCTTCTTCTCTCTTCTTTCCCGGGATCGGAACGATGAGCGCCGCTCCTCCTTTCGGTTTCGTCGGTGGTGTAGGGTTGTGGTCGCCAGGAGCTGCGGGCTCCGAGAGTAAAAGACAAGAAACGATGTAAGTCTTAAATAAAATGACCAAACGTGCCTAAGCGGGGAGATCGTGTTGGGGAGATTATGGGTTCCATCTTCTTCCTTTACGGCCGGACGAGAAGAAAGAGCTTGAAGCACTTTAGTTGATCCTACAAAAACAAGTAAGCCACGAAGACAAGTGAAAGTGGATTAGAACTAAGATAGTGAAGCATCTTGCAAAAGAAGTGAACTAAAACCGCAAAAGGAAGTGGACTAACCGGATTGGGAATAACTCCCAACCCCCCTTTTTATGTGTTTTTGGATGATGATATATGATGTTACTAAGTTAAATATGCATGTAAATGTGATGATCTATGATGGAAAACATGGAAACAAAGTAATGCTATAAAGTGGTGGAAGAAAAACGGGTTTCGGCTTCAAAAACGGCAATCTGGAGTCCCAGGCGACCCGACAGGGGGGTCGCCTGGGTGACCTGGCAAACGGGTCGCCTCCTGCACCAGAATTCGGTTTACTCCCGGATGCTCCCGCGGTGCTTTCGGATGGCTTTAGAAGCTTGATGACGACTCCCGGAAGCTCCTAGGACGTGGATGATGATTCCCCCTTTGATGTAGGAGCTTGAGGAGCTTCAAAATGGATGCCGATGAAGAAACGGGATGAAGAACGTCGATTTACGGAGGTGGATGGATGTGGGAAGCTCTCAATCTCTTAGGCAATGAGAATTTGGGAATGGAAGAAGTTTGGAAATCTCTAAGGCTCTCTCTTAGGAGCTTGGGACGTTCTCTCTCTTCTAACACTCCTCCAACTCTTGAAAAGTGGTTAGGGGGTCCCTTTTTATAGGCAAAAGGGTCCCAGGGGCATTTCAGACATAAAAAAACTTTTTGGAATCCGCAAGCGACCCGTCTGACGGGTCACCTGCGGAACCATAAATGCATTAAATGCGCGTGCGCCGAAAGCTGGCGGCCGCCGTCCGGGGTCTGCTACAGTGGCAGGCGACCCGTCAGACGGGTCACCTACGCCCAGTCGACTCCGACCGTCCGGACGAGCGTGCGACGTTCACGGGTCACTTCGCCCAGTCCGTACACTGTTTTGGCAGGCGACCCGCTGGCCGGGTCTCCTCCCGTACCTGACCAGATTCGACGTCTCACCTACCACCGTCAGAACGAACGATTGGGCAGATGACCCGTCAGACGGGTCGCCTGGGCGACCAGGTAAGCGGGTCATCTACGCCCCCAGAGTTCGCTTTTGAGCCGTTTTCTTGGAGATACGGTTTGTTTATCGAAAAACTCGAATACCTTCTAAGAAAACATGGATCTTAAGCTCCTCAAATAGGCAAAATTTGCGTGTCTACAGCTTGCCTCGCCTTGGTGTCGGCTTTGTAGGGGAGCGATATGGAATGAAGCGTAGATGAATGAAATGAAATGTAATGAGGCGTAGCGGCGTGCAATTGCGCGGATTGAAAAGGTGGCACCAAGGTGTAGATTTAGACACGCGAGGCTGCGCCTAATTGGGCAATGGGCGGACATTACCGGTCCTTCGCCGTTCCCATTTGTCCTCTTCAGATCATTTCCGTCATTGATTGGATGGATGCAGTGCCGCGGGCACGAAAGTAAAAGGAGAAGCCTGCCCCCCAGCGTGGGGGACCCCCGAGTCGTAGCTCGTGAGTTCATCTCGGTTAGCGGCCCAGCTCTGTGGTCTGCTTGTACCGAGAAGGGCTAATTAAACTAACGAAAACAAAGAGTGAACATCCAATCATTTCGGGGTTATGTCTTCCGAGTTCATTTGGTTCTTGCAAGGGTACCGATTTTGTCCGGAGTGGAATGACTCCATGTTCTTCTAGAATTTACTGAATCTAGCGATAAACTTTTCGGAACACCGGAATACAGCTCGTTCGAAGTGTCCGGAGAGTATGCGATGCATGATGCATGATTTATAATTTTTTTGTGGGAAAAAATAAAAAACAAACTCAAAAATAGGAAAATAGTTGAAGATATAGGTCCTATGTTTAACGGGTCAGGATACTCTTGGAGAGAACCATCGTCCCCGTACATAAGACTTTGGTCTATCCGCGAGTCCGGAAACAGTTGGTCCATCATTGTTTTTGTTGAGGGGGTTCTCAAGCTCAACTGTCCTGAACTCGAGGTCTTCAACATTCAATTAGATATATATGGTATGAGAGTGTTCCGACCGTCCGTTGGGTGCCCAAACTGCCTAGGCGACCCGTCTGGCGGGTCACCTGGGCAGGCGACCCGTCTTCCGGGTCGCCTGGGCGACCCGGCATCGGGTCACCTGGGCGACCCGGGTGGGGGGACGCCTGGGCCCTTCCTTCTGCGCGACTTTCTTCCGGAGGTTGCTACGGACAAACGGGAGCTCGGATTTTACTTCCGTTTGTTGCGTATGAAAGCTAACAGGCTAAGGAAGATCATCCAATAGTTATATTGGACAAAAGATGAGTAGCATACCCTATATAAGCTTATAAAGACAAGAAAGTGTTGTAAAGTGCAATTCTCTTCCAATGCTTGATACGACCGAATGGGAAATCAGATTAACTTCCCGTTTGTCGCAAACGGAAAATATTTGGCCGGGGAAGAGGTCCTTTCAATTGGATTTCATTTAACCAATGAAGGTCATCCTCCAAGGGCACATTAAGCATACTAGCACAAATCAATCCCGGATGGTCTAGAATGTTATCTATGAAAACATGAGTTTTAAGCTCTCAACTAGGCAAGCTTGGAGTCTAGTAAAATGAGGCATAGTAGAATGATGCTGAGATGTTAATTTAGACACACTCACAAAGACCTAGTTGAGCAAATTGAGTATTGCCGTATTCTGAGATCACCCTCTTGTTCCTTCCAAACCTTCTCCTTGGTCGATTGGTTAAGAAGGATGTGCCATGGGCACAAACAATAGTAAACTAAAAGACACACCACATGTGATGGGAGAATAAATGGCATCCCGCATGGTGGGGAAATCGCCATTGGCTGGCACCCGAACTGTGTGGTGTGCTTAAGCAAAAATTCCAATCGACCAGGGTTGGGTCTTTAGGTTCATTAGGGTTTTCTCAAGAGCACTAGCTTAGCTCAGATTGGAATAACCTCATATTTTATATAAAATCATCATTGAAGCTCGCTAAGAAACTGATTGTTCGAAAAATCCATGATTGCATCGCATGGGGGCCGAAAATGGTGGGGTTTACAGGGGATATGCCTAGATGGAAATGTAGATGGTTTCATGGGGACCGATAAGTGGATAGCACTAAAATGTGATGGTCCTTGTGGGGAACGGAACACGGTGAGATAAAACATAGTGAGATGTGGGACAAGATCGTAGTGGGATAAAGAAATGTGACAACATTGGGATGATGACATGGCAGGACTTTATGATGGGATGCCAAGCCCAAGATGGAGTGACATTTAGAAAGTTGGACAGACCTTAGGATGCTTTAGAACACAATATGTCATGGAAATGATGCATGAAATAATGCATGGAAGGTTTAAAAAAAATGCAAATTAGCATAAGAAAATAGTTGAAGATATAGGTTGCATGTGACGGGTCAAGATACCTCAAAAGGAACCATCGTCCCCGTACATACAACTTTGGCTTATCCACAAGTCAAGTGAGTGATCGAGCCGTCACTGATTTTGTTGAGGGGGTTCTCAGGCTCAGCCCCCTCTAGACTTGAGGTCTTCAACATTTCAAATACTTTTATTTTGATAGATGCAATACTAAAATGCAAGTCCTAATAGGGGTTGGGGAAACCCTCTTTCTTGATTTTTCTATTTTCTAACTTTTTTGTTGTTTTGCCATCTCTAATTCAAGTGCTTGAGGAAGAGAGTTGATGCGTGAGCTCCCTTGTATGGAGTCTTCATTTTATGCATTAACTTGAAAAGAGATGATTAGAACTTTATTGTGGCTTAGTTCCCTTGCATGAGGAGGGCTGAAGTTGCCTTGATTCTTTGTCAAGGGATGTAAGCCTCTTCAAAAGGTAAAAGTGATAACAAGAAGAAATTAAGTATGCATTACATAAAAGAGACATGCACAACTGAAATTAAATATGCATGCATAATTGAAAATGTTTGAAGATTTTTCAATTTTTGTGGGTTTTAGATTTTTTTTGTGCAAGACCAAAATTAAATGCGGATGTGAAAGCATATGATTGAAAATGTTTTGATTTGTTTGAATTTTGAGAACTTGATGAATGCCAGATTGAAACTAAATGCAAAGGGCTTGCAATTAAAATGATTTTGTTTTAAAAATTTTCAAGTTTGTTTGAGTTCTAAAATTTCGGTGCATGCAAAACTAAATGTGAAAAGCATTTGAAAAATGTTTTAGTTTTGAAAATTTTTGAATTTTTTTTTGAGTTTTGAGACTTTTCAATTTGTTTTTCTTTTCTAAATTTCTAATTTTTATAGAGAGGATGGTTGTCATTTGCCTTGATTCACTTGGAATGGGTGTCCCCAATTGTTCTTTGAAAAGAAAGAACATACACCACGTGATGAGTGGGGGGGGGCCTTTCATTCGGAATCCTTTTGACCTTCAACCATTAATTAGCTAGGTTATGCCTAGATCGGGTTGGTTTGCCTTACCCATGGGGTTAAAGAAGGAAGAATACTGGGGCAAGTCTTCGGTAGACTTCAAGGATGTCAAATTTGTTTCTCTACTAATGCCCAATTGCCCATTAGGGTTCAACTTCTTCGGGTCCTTCCTTCTTTTATTGATTTGCCCATATTCTTTGGTAGCCCACATTCAGACAGGTCTTGTATATTTTTTCTTTGATTTGACCTGAGGGGTTCATTTTCCATCTTTTGGAGCTTTTTATTTTCTTTTCTTGGGCTATTTTTGTGGTACTCATTCAGACATGTCTTTTCTTTTGTTGACCTGAGGGGTCATTGCCCATCTTTTGGCACCACTTTTCTTTTTGAGAAGTTGGACCTTCTGAGACGACCTCCTACTAAGGCGGTGGGCACTTTCGATACTCCTCCTTCTAGTCCCCTACATCCACTTTAGACCGAAATAAGAAGAGAATAGGATAGGGCAATCCTTCCTTTCCAGACTTTGCCTAGCTTTCTTTCCAGTGTCTAGTCATCAGGATTCCGAAATCTAGGCATGTGGTGTGTGAAGCATGGTGCCTACTCTTAATTCCTAAAGAAAAAGTTAAGGAACCCAAGAACTAGTGGAATTTGGCTTATGATAGCCATCCTCTCAATTTTTGAGTATTTATGATTTTTTGTAACTTTCACTAAAAAACATTTTCGAAAAGAGATGATTCCATGGATGATTCACTATGCCTCACCTTGTGCCACTCATTAATTTTTTGATATTTTCATTCTGGTTGAAAACATACTTGAACATCATCAAATTCTCTCAGCTATCCTCTCTACGCAAAGCATTTTTAAGACATGTTACGATTATACTCGCAAATGCTTTTGAAATGAATGCCTCGAGGATAACATGATAATGATGAATACATGCATGTAGTACCTGAGAGAGGATGAACTTCGTTGTTGGTGACGGCGCTGCCAGGACGGTGTAGTTGGCGCTTGTTCATGCCTTGACCTGCCTTGCTACTTCCACTTTTTCCATTCGGTAACACGATGATGGGGAGATGTATAAAGTTTGCAAGGGTTGGTATTTGATGATGATGTTGAGCAAGGTTTGAGATTCCATCATGGAACATTTTCACTTTATTGGAATAAAGGGTTGTTGCCTAGATTGAAAGGAATGAGACAACAAATAGGCTTGGGAGCCTAATAAAAGGGGTGAGCCCGTGGGGCCGACAAAAGGAGGCGGGGCATGATGACCCAATTTGGACGAAAAGGGGCACGATGACCCAATTGAAAGATGAAAAGGGGGATGATAAGTTGATTTAGAATGTTGAGGGACGCGATGACTTGATTAAAAGATAAGGGGCATGATGGCCCGATCTGGAGACATGAGGGGCGATATGGCCCGATTGAAAAAGCATAATTGAAAATAGGGGTGCTATGACCCAATTTGAAAAATGGACACAATGGCCGAATTGAAAAAAAGAAAATAATTAAAACATGGGGGTGTCAACCTAATTGAAGATGTGGGCATGATGACCTGATTTAGTAGTGGAGTTGGGCACATGGGCCCGATTGAAGGAATGAGAACGGACATGCGAGCTCGATGGAGGAAACAAGGCACGTGAAATCGACAAAAGAGGAACTGATTGGGTTTGTGTGCCTAGTTGAAGGAATAGGGTACATAATAGAGGGAGTTGGGCTCGTGGGCCCAATTTAGAGACATGGACGCTTGGGCCTGGTGATTGAGGATGGGCACATGGGCCTGATTTAGGAGGAGGGGCTCGTGGGCTTGATAAGGAAGAGTGGGCATGTGGGCCTATCTTGGGAAGACGATGGGCTCGTGGGCCCAACTGGTGGGGTTGATCGGGGCATGTGCCTAATTGAAATGGATAGAGTGGGGGCCATGGCCCAAGAATTGAAGGAGGGATGCATGGGCCTGTTTGAAAATGATGACGGTCACGAGGGCCCGATTTGGAAGGATGATGGGCATGTGGGCTCGATGTAAGAAGACAAGGGTCGAATGTAGATAAGTGTCGGGCACTAGGGCCCGATTTGTAATGATGGGAACATGGGCCCAATTGGTAGGCACGTTGGCCTGACTGAGAAAGGTGAGGTGAGGGCCATGGCCCGAGAATTGATGGTAGTGTTGAGGGGAGGCACATGGGCCTGGTTGAGAAAGATGAAGTGGGGGTCGTGGCCCGAGAATGGATGATGAGGTAGAAAGAGGGGTATATGAATCCGACTGAAATTGATGATGGGTGCATGGACCCAATTTGGGAGTGTGGGCTTGTGGGCCCGATGTAAAAGAATGTTGGGCGTGAGGGCCGAATGTAGAGAAGTTTCGGGCACTTGGGCCTGATTCATAAGGATGGGCACATGGGCCCAATTGGTGGGAACGTAGGCCCGATTGGGAAAGGTGGGGTGAGGGCCATGGCCCAAGAATTGATGGGAGTGTTGAGGGAGAGGCACGTGGGCCTGGTTGAGAAAGATGATGCACACGAGGGCCTGACATGGGAGGATGATGGGCATGTGGGCCTAATTTAGAAAGGGGTTGGGCACAAGGGCCCAATTTAGGAGGGAAGGCATAGGGGCTTGATTCTAGAGGATGGGCATATGGGCCCGATTTAGGAAGATGATAAGCATGTTGGCCCAATTAGGAAGAATGGGCACATGGGCCCAATTTAGAAGGGTAGACACATAGACCCGATTCTAAAGGATAGACACACGGGCCCGACTTAGAAAGATGATGGGCACATGGGCCCGATTTGGAAGGATGATGGGCACGTTGGCCCAATTTAGAAGCGGGTTGGGCACAAGGGCCCGATTTGGAAGGATGATGGGCATATGGGCCCAATATAGATAAGCATTGGGCACTTGGGCCCGATTTCTGAAAATGATTGAGGATTTGAAAATCCAGTTTAGGAGAATGGGAGAGGGCTTGTGAACTCGAGCATTGAAAATGGGCTTTGTGGCTCGATTGACCTAAATGGGCTCTAGGGCCCAGTTTAGAAGGTTGAGATGACCTTGAGAAAGAAGTTGGGGAGGGGGATTGCCTAGTTAGAGGTGGTCCTAATGATCTATTCCCCTGGATCCCTCTACTTGATTGATTGTTGACTAACTCGGCCCTAATAGGTTGCCACATAAATGAATGCCTAGTTGGAGGGGGTCTTGAAATTTCTTTGCCTCTAGCCTTAGCCAGCTTGTGATTGGATTTTCTCTTCTCTTCAACCTTCTTTATGGGTTGCCTCGCGGGTGGCCCCGATATTCTCAAGGGTCGAGGAATCGATCGTGGGCTATAATCCTTTTCCTCAAATTGTTCCTCCTTTGTAAAATGATCACTCAAACTTCCAATTGTGATGGTTAACCTTGCCTTGCCCTTTTGAGACTTAGGAGCTGATTCATACAATCCTAGTCTTGGCCTGGTGATTGAAAATAGGGTTTGCACTGGTCTTGCTATCCCCTGTAATTCTTTCCCTAGGCCCTTGCTAGATTGATATCCAAGCATCTCCATAATTCTCCACCCAAGGTTGTTAAGTGTCGACCTCTCCATAGGTTGTTCAATGATGGAGAGTGTGCCTTGTTCTAAGGGTTCCTGAGGGATGGAAATAATTGATAAAGCATTATATTCAGGAGGATCGTCATTGATTTTAATTTCAGATTCTTCTACATGTAGATCCTGTTCTTGATTGACTTCTTCTTGAGTTTGTTCAAGAATGGAGGATAAATCAGGCTCAAGGGGTAATAAAGTGGTAGGCTGAGAGTAAGATATCAGAGAATCATTGATTTCAAGCTCAGATTCCCCCACCAGTTGATCTGGTTCATTATTGGTTGGCTCTTGAGACTCGGTCAAGATTGTCATGACCGATTGGCAAATAAGGGGAGCCAGCTCTAATTCTGGGGTAGGGGCACAAACTTGTGAAAGAGTTTGATTATGCTTAGCCGGTTGTGAATATTTTTGAAAAATAATGGGTTGTGCAACCGGCTGAGGTTGAGATGTAATTGGTTGAAGAGTTGGTGGTTGAATGATTAATCGAGGCTGAGGAGCCAAGGTTTGTTGTGCAACCGATTGAGGAGGATGATCCATGAATCGTTCGACTGGTTGGGGCTGAGGAACTGGTCGAGGCAAAGGAGCCATGGCTTGAGCAATCAATTGAGGAGGAGGATTTTGATGAGTCTGACGAAGTTGTTGAGAGATAACCCTATGTTGTGTAGGGCTCCTAGGTCGGTGCCTAGGGTTTTCTATTGGGTTCCCTACAACATTAGCACTCCCACTTTCATTAAGAGCTTGATATTTTGGATTGTATAGCTCCATGATTGGTGTATCCTTAAGTTGAGTTTGAATGTATCTTGCCCTTTCATACAAATCTTGTATCCTAAGTTGTTAGCCAAAATATTCTTCAAAGCCGGTACGGTATTAGCAATGATCATCTTGACTAATTCCGGCTCAGAAATTGTATATGCAAGCTTCTCGGCAATCAACCTCCATCTATCAGCATATTGTGTGAAGTTTTCATCCTCTCTCATTTTCTCGGCCATTAGATCAGTGAGTGAATAGGCCGGCTCAATGCGATCCTTATATCTTTGTAAAAATTTCTTTCTAACTATATCAAAATCTCCCCGCCTCCATCGGGTCAAGTGAATAAAACCATTCTAGGGCCGTCCCATCTAATGACCGTCTAAAGAGGAAGGCTAGGGCCTTCCGATCATTTTGCCATTGAGACGATTCATACATAAAATCTTGGACATGAGTAAATGGATTACCGGTGCCATCATAGCGACGATAGACCGGTGCTTGAGAAGGAGGGATGTAGGGGAGAGAGGGAATAGAAATTTCGGGGGTTGCCTGGGGATCTATCCAGCGTTTGAGTTCTTTGTATTCTTCTCTCAGTTGGTTGAACTCATTAGCCATGGCTTGGTTGACTGAGGGTTCCCAGACAACATTAGAGGGTGGTTGCACCGGGAGATGTGTAGGAGGTGCTCGAACATGAGTAAGGTAAGTCGGTGTGGCTAAGCGAGTGGGGTCCACCCGCGAGCAAAGTGGAGGCTGGGCAAAAGGGGTCGGACTAGAGATATGGCTCAAAGGCCGAGAGGGGCTAGAACGAGCTGAGTTTGAGCTAGGTGTGTTTGTCATTGAATAAGAAAGAGGAGAGTGAGGGAAAGCCGGTGTGTAGGCGAATGGCCTTGAAGGACTGGAGTGGGTCGAGTCTGGACTGGTTGGGTTTGTACCCGAATAGGAAGGAGAAAATGTGGTAGCATACCCGGTGTAGGAATGATCGAGTTGGGGCACACCGGGTTGATGAGCCATTGATCCGGGAGTAGAGATAGGTTGGCTATGACTGGTAGGAACATGGCTGGTAGATGACTTTCTACCCATGACGGTATGAACGGCAGTCAAAAGCTGATCTAGAGTGACATTGGAGGCATGGGGTCCTAAGATATGGCTAAAATCATATGTATGATGTTGTGTGCCTCCATGTTGCATCTCGAACCCATTGGCAGTGTAGTAGCTTGCCGTGTCGATCATCCTGCTTGACTTTGAAGACACCGACATGACGTTATGCAAAAGAAGAAAATTTTTTTTTGTTCTTGTAAGGGCTTCTTTTAGGTTTTGAATTTTTGTTGGAAAAAAAGTACTTACCTCAAGCAAAGACTTCTTTTTGGTTATGTTTGTTTTGATATTTTTTGGTTTTGATTTTTGTGAGGAAAGTAAGTATTACCTCAAGCAACAAATTTTTTTTTGGAAATCTTAAAGATTTTTGTGAAAGAGTTGCCCCTCTCTTTTTTTTTGTTTTTGTGTTTTGCTTTTGTTGCGCAAACAAGTTAAAGCAAAGACTTGAAATGATTAAACGCAATTTTTTTGTTTAATACTTAGATTAGTGAGCTTTTTAAGAGAATATTGTCCTCTCAATGATAGGTTGGACCTTATGCTCTCACGACGCCGAGCGATCTAGGATTAACACTTTTCTTACAACGATTGGGTGATAGGTGACACCGGGTTTTTGGGGTAAGAGGTACAACCAGCCCGATCGGTGAAGAGGGAATCCTTCACTTTTGGGGACTTACGGAGGCCTTAGTGAAAACCAATCTAATCAACCGAGAGGGAATCCCCGGAAGAGAGAGATCAGAATCCACCAAGAGACGCGGGTGGGATGGAGATGTCTTTTGGGAGGTGGATGAGCCTCCCGTCTCGAATGACCTAATGAGTCGGGCGAACCCGGTACTCAATGCAATCTAATGCAAGAATTTAACAAGGATGAGATGGCATGCAATAAGAAAGGAAAACAATGCAACGATCAACAAATAATAACTAGGATGATGATTAAACTATCAAGAACAATAACCAAACAAGTCAAAGATGCTAGAAAATATTGATTTTTGCAAGTTTGATCCAAGAACAATAAGCAAGAGCAAGTAAAACATAAGACTACAACAGGAAAAGAGTTTCTGGAAGTGTAGATGACCCGGCAGACGGGTCACCTACTGGTCTGGCAGGCGACCCGGCAGGGGGGTCCCCTGCAGAAAACAGAAAACAGAGCCGAAGGAAAGCACTAAATAACCGGGGTCCTGCGGGGACCGAAATATCATGGATTTGAGAATAAACTAAGGGCAAGATGCTTAGAAATAACAGTAAATGGAAAAGCAAGTGGGTACACGTAGGGACCTAAGGAAATGGAAAGCTCTAAATCATAAAAATAGGAGATGACCCGGCAGAGCAGTCATTTGCGAAAACAGGACACTTCCGGGAACTTGTTTCTTCAAACCGGAAGGAGATCCACGCGGGGATCGACTAGATAAAAGAAACGGAGGACAATATGAAGATAGTGATGGTGAGAAGGGGCTTACTTGGAAATGAGAGAACAACTAAGTTTGCTTCAAGCATGAGATGGTCCCACCGTGGTCGCCAAAAGATGTGGAACCCCCGATCCAGACCCGGTCCTTCTTCTCTCTTCTTTCCCGGGATCGGAACGATGAGCGCCGCTCCTCCTTTCGGTTTCATCGGTGGTGTAGGGTTGTGGTCGCCAGGAGCCGCGGGCTCCGAGAGTAAAAGACAAGAAACGATATAAGTCTTAAAGAAAATGACCAAACGTGCCTAAGCGGGGAGATCGTGTTGGGGAGATTATGGGTTCCATCTTCTTCCTTTTCGGCCGGCCGAGAAGAAAGAGCTTGAAGCACTTTAGTTGTTACTACAAAAACAAGTAAGCCACGAAGACAAGTGAAAGTGGATTAGAACTAAGATAGTGAAGCATCTTGCAAAAGAAGTGAACTAAAACCGCAAAAGGAAGTGGACTAACCGGATTGGGAATAACTCCCAACCCCCCTTTTTATGTGTTTTTGGATGATGATATATGATGTTACTAAGTTAAATATGCATGTAAATGTGATGATCTATGATGGAAAAATGGAAACAAAGTAATGCTATAAAGTGGTGGAAGAAAAACGGGTTTCGGCTTCAAAAACGGCAATCTGGAGTCCCAGGCGACCCGACAGGGGGGTCGCCTGGGTGACCTGGCAAACGGGTCGCCTCCTGCACCAGAATTCGGTTTACTCCCGGATGCTCCCGCGGTGCTTTCGGATGGCTTTAGAAGCTTGATGACGACTCCCGGAAGCTCCTAGGACGTGGATGATGATTCCCCCTTTGATGTAGGAGCTTGAGGAGCTTCAAAATGGATGCCGATGAAGAAACGGGATGAAGAACGTCGATTTACGGAGGTGGATGGAAGTGGGAAGCTCTCAATCTCTTAGGCAATGAGAATTAGGGAATGGAAGAAGTTTGGAAATCTCTAAGGCTCTCTCTTGGGAGCTTGGGACGTTCTCTCTTTTCTAACACTCCTCCAACCCTTGAAAAGTGGTTAGGGGGTCCCTTTTTATAGGCAAAAGGGTCCTAGGGGCATTTCAGACATAAAAAAACTTTTTGGAATCTGCAAGCGACCCGTCTGCCGGGTCGCCTGGGCGACCCGTCAGACGGGTCGCCTACGCCCAATCGACTCCGACCGTCCGGACGAGCGTGCGCCGTTCACGGGTCACTTTGCCCAGTCCGTACACTGTTTTGGCAGGCGACCTGCTGGCCGGGTCGCCTCCCATACCTGACCAGATTCGACGTCTCACCTACCACCGTCAGAACGGACGATTTGGCAGATGACCCGTCAGACGGGTCGCCTGGGCGACCCGGCAGGGGGGTCGCCTGGGCGACCCGGCAGACGGGTCGCCTGGGCAACCCGGTAAGCGGGTCATCTACGCCCCCAGAGTTCGCTTTTGAGCCGTTTTCTTGGAGATCCGGTTTGTTTATCGAAAAACTCGAATACCTTCTATGAAAACATGGATCTTAAGCTCCTCAAATAGGCAAAATTTGCGTGTCTACGGGTCACACACATAAGGACTTATCCATAAGTACAAGGGTAAGGGCGTAATTTATGAAGATTTTGGATTTTTATTAAAATTTTTAAAATCTTTATAAATACTAATAGTTTCAGCCAAACCTGATCAAGCCAAGGGTGTAAACCACATCCTCAGCCTCCTCCCTACCTCCTCTCTCTATAAGGTGTCCATGGGCAATGGAGCTCCATTTGGAAATAGTTCTCGATGCCGACGTGAAGGGAGAACTTGCTGTGGATGAAGTTCATATGGATATCGTAGGAGACTGGACACTTAAAAAGTTTGAAAAGCTTTAGAAGCTTATCTTCTTTCTCTACATGGGATTGGATGAATCCTAATCAGGTATATTTGAACCCGTATTGATCGATTTTCGATTTTCGTCATTTAGCTACAATTGTGACATATTATAAAGGAATATATAGGAATCATAGTTTCCGCTGCATCAAATTTTTATAGATGATTCCTTACACCAATAAATAGCCATCTCTAATTAACTTCTTAGGGACTAAAAAATAATTGTTTTTAATAAGTTTTATTAGAGATGACTTTTATAATTGTCGCATGTAATCTTATTAGGGATGACCTTCTCAATTGCCACAAATAATCTTAATGGATACAAGTTTCTTAGGCATCACATATAATCTAATTGGAGACAACATTATCAGAAGTTGCAAATTTGGCCTAGTTGTAGAGCCCAAAAAACCTTGTTTCTATAGAGTATATTTAAGTACCACATCGAAGAAATCGAGTTTTCTAGAAAAATGGCTCTTTTTGCACAATTTCGGACTTCTAAGACTTGATGCCTAGTCAACAAGGAACCAAGTCCCAAATCAAATTTTTTGTTCATTGACACATATATGACCATCGGCTAGAACAGTGACCCTAATGCCACCTTCATCGAGGAATTTCATGTCTAGACATCCTATCTAACCACACGAATAATGTTGTGTCATGCATGTGCGTGGCACACTCATGATGTTGACCGGTCAATGGGATGTTATCAACTAGATACACGTGTCATTAATATCAGTTTAGGCACCCAATCTATCATGACATTTTGTGCATGCACACATCTTTTTTAATATTCCAAATTTGTCTTTTGAGTGGTGATAAGAGGAGACACATCTCCAACCTATCCACCTCATCATCTTTACTTCTTTTATAAATTTCACTTTTTTGACTTGTTACCTTTTCCACCTTGTCACCTTTCCACCTTATTACCTTTACTTCCTCCATAAGTTTTACATTTTTTACTTGTCACATTTTTCACTTTTGACCTTGTTACCTTGTCACCTTTTTCACCTTGCCACCTTACCACCTTACTTTTGATCTTGTCACGTTTTTCACCTTGCCACCTTACCACCTTTACTTTCTCCACAAGCTTCTTCTTTTTCTCCTCCAAGCAAGATGTATCCCCTTTAAAAAGACACTCACACCTTCATTAAAGAAGGTTGATCCCAAGCTCCCAAGAGTCTCTAAGCCCTCCTCCTACCTCTTTCTTTTCTCTCAACTCTTGGAGGTTCTCCACCTCTTCTCTTAGCCAATACTTCCTCCTTCACCTCTCATCCCCCATCATACTTAGCATATACCAAGGCTTTTCCAATGTTCTTACATAGTCCCCTATGCAAAAATTTAGTTCAAAGGAGAGAGAGGAACTTGGCCGATGTTCATCGTCGCTTACTGATCTTCATTGACTTCCACAACATTCTCAGAATGGATTATGGTGAGGTTGTCTTCAAAGAAGTTCTTCCTCGGACTGTCCTTTTTCTATTATAATAAACATAGGTTAAATTTGACTTTTTATTCATTTGTGCTAACATCGCATCAGTGAGATCCCAGATTTCAGCACCTTCAATTTATGTGTTCTTAGAAAATTTACAGCATCTTATGAGTAGATTCAATCTGATCTATATTTACAAAAAATCTTCCTTGGTGACATACAAGAGTCAATTTTAACCTCCCATCTATTCATAACACCATCTACACTGAAATCGTGCCGATTGTTCTTGCACAGGCTGACCTAGTTGTTGTCGTATCCGGATCAAGTTCTTCAATGTCTATGATCAAATTTGATTTCTTTCATCTTTAACTTCAATTTTACGCCATTCCTAGTTATTCTTATCATCATTTTTATTTATTTTGCATCATATCATTAATTCAAAAATAAAAAAAGTTTAATTTTGATCGTTGTATTATATTGTTATTTCTACGAATGTTACACTTCGTTGAGTTCTAATCCTTTTTAATTTATTTGTTTTACATTGTGTAGTGACAAAGCACATCATCTGACATAAAAAACAAGCTTGAGCTTCTTCTTCACAACTGGCTGAAGAGAAGGAGTTGGAACCCACAATCTCAAGAACAATCTCTCCGCTAAGGTATGTTGGTCAACTTTTCAAGCATTTTACACTTTCACTTGTTTCTTTTTGAAGCCCACAACTTTAGGTGACCACTCATACTAATGAGTTCAACCGATTGGAGCAAGAATACAAAGAATTCAAGCTTTTGGTCGATCCTTGGGTGATTTTTGAAACTTTTATTCCCTCTCTCCCTTACATTTTTTTTCCTAAACACTAGTCTATCATCACTATAATAGCACCAATAATCCATTTACTCATGTTCGGGATTTCATGTATAGAAAATTAATCTAAATACTCTTGCCTTCCTCTTGAGATGACCATTATATGGAACAACCTAGAATGGTAGGGGTACACAACTTTGATATAATTAGAGAAAAATTTTTGAGAAAATTCAACGATTGCATTGAACTGGCCTATTCACTTACCGTACCAATGGCCGAGAAAATGGAGGAGAATGAAGAAACTAAGCAATATGCCAATAGATATAGGTTGATGGCCCAAAAGCTTGCATATACAATTTTTAAGCCATAATTGGTTAAGATGATCATTATTAATACCATACCAGCTTTGAAGAATATTTTGGCCTTGCAAGGGCAAGATGCATTCAAGCTCTATTTAAGGGCACACCTATCATGGAATTGTACAATCCAGAACATCAAGCCCTTAATTAAAGTGGGAGTGATAATGTTGTTAGGAACCCATTAGGAGATCCTATGAGTCCTCCACAACATAAGGTTACACCTCAACAACTCCATCAAACTCGTCAAAATCATCTTTCTCAGTGGATGCTCAATCAATGGCTCCTTTGCCTCAATCGATCCCTTAGCCCCAACCAGTTATGCAAATCATGAATCCACCTTCTCAACCAGTTGCACAATAACCTTTGTCTCCTCGGCCTTAACTAATCATTCAACCCCCAACTCCTTATTGCATTGTACCTCAACTTTAACTAGTTGCACAACCCATTGTTTCTCAAAAACCACCATAACCAATTAAGCTCAGTCAAAGTCTTCCAATAGTTTGTGCCCCTACCTCGACATTGCATTGACTCCCCTTATTTGCCAACTGGTCATGTCAGTCTTAACCGTGTCTTAGGTGTAAGCCAATCATGAGCAAAATTGATCAATGGAGGGATTTAAACTTGAAATCATTGACCCTCCCATATTTATCTCTTAGCCTACATCTCTAGTGCCCCTTGAGCCTAATATCAAGAAAGGATGGAGTGTGGGTCGCGACTGGGTTGGCTCAGCTCTAGGTCAACCTGGTCATATAGGACTATGACCCGGTCGGACCCTATATTTTTATTATTTTTTTAAAAATTCCAAAAAAATAAAAAAAATATCATAAAATTTTTAAAACTTTTTAAAATAGGATATATAACAATAGAAATATTTTATTCAATGATACATACTTTACATTTTAAAATAACTTGACTTGGTCTACGTTTTTTTGCATAAACTTTGTACTCTTCCCATGACATTTACTATATATAGTCTGCCACATATGTTGATGAATATTATACTCCAGAGTTCCTTCTATAATGACTCTATTGTCACTATTGGGTCCTAAAATCCACAAAAATATTTTTCATAGGGGGATTGAATAGGATGTCCACGGATGATCCATAATTCATCCCACCTCACTCTTGGTCATATATAGAGAACCAAGAGCCTTGAGATGAATCATACCCATAATCGATTGTTCATATCCATAGTATTGATATCTGTCGTGTTGGGTATGCTGTGTTCCTACACCTTGTGACCTCGTTCCATGGTCTATGTCTTGGGTTGCGTGGGTATACTACTTTTCTTTGGTAAAGCATTTTGCTATTGTAGGCACTATAGAAAACAGGGTTATTGACGACGGCTGGATGCTATCGCCAATCATCAAGTAGCCGTTGCCAGTTGTTATTGATGACAGCTTCAAAGCCGTCGTAAGCTCATCACAAACAAGCCCTCGCTAATATTAATGGCGATGGCTACTTTAAAACTGTCGCTAGAGATGTTATTAGCAATGACTCTGGGCCATCGCAAACAAGTTGTCAACGATGACTTTAGGCAATCATTAATTGTTTTCAAAAAAATAAAATGTTGGTGACAGCTAAAGGAGATGTCACCTATAAGTTTTTGGCGATGGCCTAAAGCCGTTTAAATCTACACTTTTTCACCTTGGAAAGCCTCCTGAGGGTGCAAAAGTTTGGGTAGTTGTCGCCAATATCGTTTAGTTGTCGCTGAAAATGGTATTAGCAATGGTTGACTAGAGTTGTCACCAATAACCTGCAGTTTACAAAAATAAATAAAAATAAATGAAGAAACATATACATATTAAGAATTCATGCATGATTACACCCATACATGAATGTACAATGTTTGCAATCACTACATCCATATATAGTACATATTTTACACCACCACATTCAATTACAACACACACTACCACCACATTCAAATAGAACACTCCACACTAGCACATATCATCCTAAATAATGTAAATATAAAGTCAAGTGATATATTAAATAGAAATTGTCTAGTAATATAAATAAATTACACTTTTATCATGATTTAGAAAAAAAATTTGTTGCTCCATATGAGGGATACATACTCTGTCTCATGCATCTCGGTCATCTCAAAGACCTCTGGATGGGTAGTAGGCACCCTTGTTTTTGTATATGTTCAAAGAAAAAAGTATTTTGATAAATATATGCAATAAATGGTACTCAATAGTAAATAAGAAGAATTATAGAAACTTACAAAATTAATCTCAAGTTAATGAATATTTGTCCTTCCTCGCCTATAAGGCATGGTGAGATGAGCTCTTTTCGTTTTATTTTTTTGGCTAAGTTCTTTCAAAGAAGTTCTTAACATGTTAGCTTTTTACAAAACAAAATTTACATGTTGTCAGGAATGAACAACTTTTAAATTAAACCAATTGTTTACTTTATTATCGTTCCTCTGTCATATCTCACACATATGACACCACTAGTCCGGATCGCATTGTGGAGGTACAATGGAAAGTGCCTCCTCCGGTGAGCATCTTGTAAAATACTACATGCCAAAATTGTAATAGTTATAGTAGACAGCAATGAGGGAAAAATAAATATGAATTATTACTTTATTCTTTAGATGACCTCTTTGTTTTCTTTACGACTCCCCATATGCCTTAAAATTTTTACATCTATGGATGGAGATCGCTCAAATGTAAAATGTTGTTGCATGCATGAAAAATATATAGATTAGTATTCTACAACTAAAAATAAAAAATAAGCCGAACTACATTTATTTACCTCGAGATCTCTAAAGATGGCCTCTTTCTTATCATCCACAAAGGTGATGTAGTCCAGTTGCCATAAGTTGCAATGCACCTTGTTGTAGACTCCAAGATAGGAGGTGAACTTTTAGCCATTTGGGGCTACACTCAATCCTCCTATGACCCAGACGTTCAAGGTCTCCCCAGGCACTAATGTTTACACAGTATACGCCTTGGTAGGATCTCTCCCACATCTCAGCATTGTAGCTGCATGCAAAAATTTTGAAGAATTTTAGAGCTTGATGTATACAAATCTATAAAATAAGTAATTAAATATTTACTTGAGGAAAAAGAAGGTGGACTGTCTATAGGAGGCGTCACCGCTATAAGGCGAGGGGCAGTTGCCCGAGATGGTCTAGCTAAACCCACCATGTCTGGGGTAGGCTAAGATAGGCTGTAAGATCCACCGGATTGATCGATGGATCCATTGGTTGTCCCACTACTAGATGTATGGTAGCTCTTGCTAAATTTCTTTATCTACAACATAATAAAATTGATAACATAGTTTGAAATTTGACAATTCTACACTAACATGGTCGGTTTGGCCAATTCAAATTGATTTTAAGCTTTGATTGTCCAATTTCCAAGTTTTTTAGTTGGTTTGGCCAATCCATCGGCTTGGATTGGGCAATTTCCAAGTTTCTTGGCCAGTTTGGCTAATCTAAACAAAAAAAACTTGTTTTTTTGCCAATTTCCAATTTTGTTCACCAGTTTGGCCTATCAAAGCTGAAGCTTTGATTGGCCAAACTAGCCTTTGGATCTGGTTTCATGCCAATTTCCAAGTTTCTTGGCTGGTTTGGCCAAACCAAGTTGATTTTTGACTTCAATTGGCCAAACTAGCAAAGAAACTTGAAAATTGGCAAGAACCAATTTTCTTGGCCGGTTTTGCCAATCCAAGAAAATTTCTTGCTTGGATTGGCCAAATTGGCCTTGGGATGGGGTTTGTTGCCAATTTCCAAGTTCATTGTCAGTTTGGCCAATCCAATCTAATTTTTATCTTGGATTGGCCAAATTGGCCTTGGGATGGGGTTTCTTGCCTATTTTTAAGTTCAATGGCCAGTTAAGCCAATCTAAGCCAATTTCTGGCTTGTATTGTCTAAACTGGCATTGGGATGAGGATTCTTGCCTATTTTTTAAGTTCATTTGGCCAATTGAAGTCAAATTCCAACTTGTATTGGCTAAATCGGCCTTGAGATGGGGTTCTTTCCCTATTCCCAAGTTCATTGGCTGGTTTGGCCAAGCCAAGCCAGAAGCCAATCCAAGCCAATTTTCGGCTTGGCTTGGCCAAACCGGCCTTGGAATGGGGTTTGTTGCCTATTTCTAAGTTCATTGGCCAATTTGGCCAATCCAAGCTAATTTGCTACTTGAATTGGCCAAACCAGTCTTGGGATGGGGTTTCTTGACTATTTCTAAGTTCATTGGCTAGTTTGGCCAATCCAAGGATATTTCCATCTTGGATTGGCCAAACCAGCCTTGAGATAAGGATTCCTATCAATTTAGAAGTTCATTAGAGTGTTTGGCCAATCCAACACTCATAACATTAAATGACTCCTTTATGTGGAATCCACATTTTTTCAACTTTTATGGCTGCATTAAACAAGACAGTAGGAACTACTATCAATATGCCTAACCCTGCCATATAATGGCTATCTATAACTCGAAACCTACCCGCATGGATCAAATTTCCACTTCTATTGGATAGGTTGCTTGAAGTTGTACATCCTCATCTTGAAATGGTTCTACTTCATCATTGCTCCCTTCTGATAAGTTATTGTAGTTATAGGGTAGCGGTTTCACCGGTATCACCCATCGCTTACTCATGTTATTTTCCACATAAAAAACATGTTCCACTTGACTTCCAAGTGCAAATGGTTTATCGGTCCATAATTGCCTTTATGTGTTCAATAAAATAAATCTGTAATCATTATCCTTGAATCCTTTTTCCTTATTATACCCTTCCCACTATTGACATTCAAACAATATTAAATGACTATTCCTATCAAACGATATCTCAACTATATCTAAAATTTGCCCATAGTATTCATCACAACCAGATTGAAGTTTTGTGCTCACAATGACACTGCATAGTTGAGTTGATTTGGTTAAATCTGAATCCGTCGTTCATAATCTAAATCTATTGCAAATATATTCAAATAATGAAGATGTAAACTAAGATGGACCAAGGAACAAAACCTCAAGATACTTAGTGTACCTAGAAGACCTTGTGTTCCTCACTTCTCTAACGTGTGCTCTAAATCAAACTGAAAAACTGTGCTCACTACTTCATTAATAAGAGCATCACTATGCTTCTGACAAAAATAATCGATATCATCAATTTGATTTAACACATATGAGTGGATTAAATTTTATTCTCTTTCCATCAACATTCTAGGGACACAAGTGCATCTCAATGGATGATCAACTACCTTAAACATTGAACCCTCCTCGCGATTATCTTCATAGGGACCACCATCGTAGTTCCGATATCTACCATCTTTGTTGTGATGTCGCATGTACAAAGAAATAAACTATGTGCACTCCTCTACCAAATAGCCTCGGGCAATGGAACCTTAAACTCTCACCTTGTTGCCAATGTAATATTTCATCCTCTTTAAATATCTTTCAATCGGATACATCTGTCGGTATTGAATTGGTCTGGACATTTTAGCTTCATAAGCCAGAAACATAGTAAGGTGGAACATGACATCAAAAAATGATGGTGGAAGATTTGTTCTAACTTACACATTATAATTGCAATCTTCAATTCCCAATCCCTTTAAATACTAGTATTTAAAATCTTAGTACAAATGACTTTAATATATTGGCATAACTCTACAATGGGGTTGATTACGTCTTTTGGTACGATCTCTTGAAAATCTAGAGAAATAATCATTTGCATCATGACATGACTGTCATGACTTTTTAATCTACTAATGATCCTACTACTTGGATCTATGCGCCTACTCAAATTTGATGAATACCCATTTGGCACTTGAATGTTCTTTACAAAATCTAGGATAAGAGATTGTTGTGCATTGATAAGCTTATAAAGAGCATTTACAAATCTAGATGAACTCTCTTGTGGATGCAACTCTAGATGGATTCATAACTTTACCAAGTCTTTTCTCGAGTTCAAGTTGTCTTTTTCCGATCCTGATAGGTTGAACATATCTAGAATATTGTTACACACATTCTTCTTGATGTGTATGATATCCAAATGATGTTCGAACAATTAGAGATGCCCAATATGGTAGTCGCTCAAAGAAGATACTTCTTTTCTTTCAATTATTATTTTTTGTCAAATTATTTTTCAAGTTCTCTAAATCTTTTTTAAATGTTTTTATGAATCTTAATGGGTCCATCTCATGTTGTTATCTTCAAATGTCATGTATGGTTAGCAACTTTGGGGTACCTCTCTCACACCATCGGCCATCAAATAGATGTTTTTATACACCGATATGCTATGGGTAATAATCGACGATGTCGTAAATAAGAATGTTTCTGACTATGAACTAGTCGAACCAAATATGTTTTCTCATTACATAATGGACATGCTAATTTTTCCTTGGTACTACAAAAGGATAGGTTAGCATAACTTGGAAAATTGTTTATGTACCTAGCAATATGGCTCTCATGGGAAAATTCTCTTTCATTAAATCAACATACGTCTCTAATCCAATCTCCCATAAGTACCTTAACTTGTCCACCAATGGCTATAAGTATACATCAGTATCATTTCTGGAGGCTCTTGTGTCCAGTATTAGACACGAAATCATTGTGTTCACCGCTTTCATGCACATCCATGGCGGTAAATTATAAACCACTATCACGACAAGCCACTGTACTTTAAAGACATTTTGCCAAATAGGTTAAAACCATCGGCAGCCAATCCAAGCCGAATTTGGATAAAGTTCATCCACACTTTTATAAGAGGGAGAATCGGCAAGAAGATGCATTTCATCTCTTAATGTGTACGAACATGGCTCGCTATGCCACAACATCCACTTAGTAGTGTTCCTTGATATAAACAAATGTTGCAACCTATCTCCTAAAGAAAAATAATGCAATATCTTTCATACCACCTTCTTACTCTTATGTCTGTGATCATCTTTATATTTGGGAGTCTCACATTGTGGACAACTAAATCTATATCCATTCTCTATCCAAAAGAGAACACAAACGTTCTTACATGCATCTATCTTTTCATAACTAAGTCATAAGTTCTTAACAATTTTCTTAAGTTCATACCAAGTGTTAGGAACACTTGCATCTTTGGGCAATACATCCTTAAATAAAGACAATATATTATTCATACATTTTTTAGTCAAACCATTTACTGACTTCAACTGAATCAACTTCAAAATAAAATTTAAATTATATATTTCTATGCAACCTTCATATAAAGGTGTTTCTGCACCTCTTTATAGCAAGAAATGCTTATGTGTCTTTATATTTGGTTCACCCTCATAATGTCTAGAAGGTTCCTGAATATTTTAAATATCTTCAAGCATTTCTAGCACCTCGTTGTTTAAATTCTCATCTTGTGGTTCATTTAATTGGGCTTCATATTCATTACTTAAACTATCTTGGATTTTCCTGTGACTTATCCACATTCGATAATTGGACCATATGTCTATGTTCTTTAACTACATGTATTTTAAAAGTGAATGTGTTACAACACTGTTTACATGGACATTGATTCAACGTTTTGTCTACTCCATGTCTAAATCAAGTAGTACATTCATGGAAAGCATAATGTAGAAATTCTTCTACTCCTCGAAGATACCTAGGACTTAATCTGTTAAGAATATCTATCTAAGACTTTTCTAAGCTACTCATCATGTGACTAATTGTTCTTTGAATGTTATAAAAAATATATATACACAAAAGTAAAAAATAATATAAAAATTTTTACAAAGAAACCAAACCTCCTCCAGAAGAAGAAAGCCTCGAATGAGAATATCATTTGAAACTAGCTGAAAATAAGAAATAGAGCCAACATAAGATAAAAAATTGATAACATTGCATTTCAAAGACCTAAATTGTTTTCTATAACCACTTTGGTACAAATCAAACTGGATAATCTGTTTAAGTTGGTTCTCCATGTCATTTTGGCCAAAAGGTTATCCGGTTTGGGATTTTAATTTATGTCTTACGCTATTTTGGGACTAATCAAACCGAAAAACAAAAAAACCAGAAACCATTGCGTTTGAAAGCCAATTTGGGACCAATCAAACCAGAAAACCAATTTGAGTTGGTTTCCATGGCATTTTGGCCCATTCAAACTAGTTTGGAAATTTAATTTATGTCTAACGCCATTTTTGGGACAAATCAAATCAGTTTTCTAGTTTTAGTCAGTTTCCATGGCATTTTCTCCAATTCAAACTGGTTTGGAAATTTAATTTATGTCTAATGCCATTTTTGGGGCAAATCAAATCACTATTCTACTTTTAGCCAGTTTCCATGGCATTTTCTCTAATTCAAACTGGTTTGGAAATTTGATTGGCCTATAATGCCAATTTCGGACAAATCAAACCGGAAAACCAGTTTGAGTCGGTTTTCCAAAGCATTTTGGCCAATTTAAACCAATTTAGGAATTTAATTTATGTCTAACGCCATTTTGGGACAAATCGAACCACTTATTCAGTTTGAGTTGATTTTCACGGCATTTTGTCCAATCCAAACTAGTTTGGGAATTTGATTAGCCTATGACATCAATTTGGGACAAATCAAATTGGAAAACCGATTTGAGTTTGTTTTCCATAGCATTTTGGCCAATTCAAAGTAGTTTGGAAATTTAATTTATGTTTAACACCATTTTGGGGCAAATTAAATTGCTTTCTGATTTGAGTCTTTTTCCACAGCATTTTGTCCAATTCAAATTGGTTTCGGAATTAGAATGACCTATAATGCCAATTTGGGATGAATTAAACTGAAAAACTAGTTTGAGTTGTTTTCTATGGCATTTTGGCCAATTCAAACCGGTTTGAGAATTTGATTGGTCTACAACACCAATTTGGGACAAATCAAACAAGTTTTCCAGTTGAGTCAATTTCTATGGCATTTTGGTAAATCAATCTGGTTTAGGAATTTAATTTTTGTCTAATGTGAATTTTTGACAAATCAAATAAAAAAATTCATTTGGCTTTGATCCCACAACATTTTGACCAATTCAAACCAGTTTGAGAATTTTATTGGTCTCTAACACCAATTTGGGAAAAATCAAATAGAAACTGATTTGAGTTGATTTGCATAGTATTTTTCCAAATTCAAATCAATCTTAGAATTTAAATTGTTTCCAAGCCAATTTTTTTGGGACAAATCAAACCAAAAACCTGGTCTGACTTTGTTTCTCAATTTAAAGCCATTACAATTAAAATACTATAGTACCTTCAAACTCCTTCTTTAACATGCTTAATTAACCCTAAACTAACATTCTTAACTCTTAAATGAATATGTTTAACCCCACACCAATAATTTTATAATGCTTAACCTATAGATTAAGATGTTTAACACGTTAAAGGGTACATGTTTAACCCTAAAGTGAACATTTTTAAACATGCTTAACACACTCAATCAAAAAGAAAACATGGTACCTAGCAAACTCATACATAGAAACTAATAAACTAAGTTGTTATGGTCAGTAAATACTTAAAGGAGAAGGAAGTTGACAGCACAGGTGACGAAGAAGGAGTATGACAAAAGTGGCGGTGCTACCTGCTACAGGTATATTGTGTGATGGCAGTGGTGGCACAAGCAACCAGTGGTGGAACTGTCGGCATTGAGAGAGTGGCAACATGGCGGTGATGGAAGAAGTAGGCAACAGCGGCGGCGGCAACCATGGTGGCGACAGTGGTACTGTTGGCATTGAGAGAGAGAGAGAGAGAGAGAGAGAGAGAGAGAGAGAGAGAGAGAGAGGAAAGGGGGGCATGAGGGCTTTAGAAAACCCTCGAAATATTGAGCCACCACCATTGGTACATTTAAGTACAATGGTGATGGTTCCAACCATCACCAAATATAGTTGACCATTGAATGCTCAAAAAAGGCATTTGCGATAGCTAAAAGCTATCGCTATTAAGTTTATGATGATGGCTTTATGAAGACATCACTATTCATCCCCAATGTGGAGTATTTAGAAAATTTCACTGCTTTGGCAATGGCACACATCGTTGCAAATAATTGTAATAAGGATGGCTTCTTGAATTCGTTGTGGATAAGTGTGTTTGCAATGTCAGTTTTATTGGGGACGGCTTCAAGCAGTTGGCGCCATTAAGCCATCCCTATTGACCTCATTCCTTGTAGTAAGGACCACTCCCTACATTTGTGGACCTCTGCTTTCTTGAAGACGTGGCTCCCTACCCTTGGTGTCCCACTCTGTCACCTCTGCTACTCTTCGAAGAAGAATCCTCCAAATTTTGATATTGCACTCTAGTGTCAAGCTCTGAAGTGTCTTCTCGATCCTCGTCAAGTGTCTCTACATTTGCTATGTTAAGAGGATTAGTTAAAACCTACTTACGCTTTCTCTTAATTTGCGCACCTTTGCTAGATCCTTCTTTGTTTTTCCGTCTCTTCACCACTGTGGGCAAAATTTGAAATTCTTGGGCAAGAGGGACATCTTCAAGAAATCCTTCAACCCATTTTTGATCTTCAGGGTTGAACTCAGGCTCGCCCATCCCCTCTTGGTCATTCACCTTTCTCTCATCAAAGATTTGACCTAAGTTGATGTCTTCCTAGTGAATTATTGATTCTTCAGCTTGACCACCTGAAGTGGTTGTCCTCCACCGTTGTTCTTCCCTTTGATTTTGCTTCATTCTTTCTAATTTTTTTAGCTTGATCCTTATGTTGTAGTGGCAATACACAAGGTCCTCAAGTCTTTTTGATGCCAACCTATTTCTCTACTTTGTGTGGATCAAGTTGAACGTCAACCAATTTTTCTTGTAGCCGGATGCCGAAGTCGTTTGGCTAAGCACTCTGATAGCCACATCTACCATCTTCATAACTTGGTGCTTTGCCATGATTCATCCACCAATCAGCTACAAAATAGAAGTCAGAGCCATATTAGATAAATATGTTTAAGGATCAATAATGAATGCTAATAACAAGAATTTATCTATATGCACCTAGACTTAGGTGCATAACAATTTGCTCCACTCTTGCTATCCCAAAATGATTAGTATAGTGATACATCTTGTTGCAGGCAATTATTGACCAATTATAATCACTAAGCATCCTTGTGATGACGATCTTAGCATCATTAAGTAATTCATTTGTTGTCCTGAATTGTTGATTGTAACAATAACGGGGGTTGAAGAAGTAACCTAATAAGATACACATGTTACTAATCAATCAAATCATATTTTTAAATACAAATGAATGAAGTAGAAGAGTAATGAAATATACATGTTTCATGTATTGGCTGATGTAATGTTCACTCCCATTGATGGTCAATAACGTCCCACCATTTAGGGAAGTTGGACACAGTCTTTACAATCTTGTCCTTTACTCTGTCAATTGCATCGTATAGATAACCCATGTCCACTTTTCTATCACCGTCCACTTTCCTTAGCACCTTCACTATAGGACCTACAGTGCTCAACGTCTTCTTTACAAGTTTTCAGAAATCTCTACTTTTTATTATTTTCTCAACCTTCCTTCCTTTTTGCTTATCTAATGGGTTACATCTAGCTAACCAAGTACCCCACCTCGGTGAGATGACCATGTGACATAGAGCTCTCATATAAGTCAATAGACTCTCTAAAGAGATATAATGAGAGACGAAGTGGGTAGCACCAGGTCTGAGAAGCTCTCTCCCCTTTGTATGTCCCCTCATCAGGTTAAGAATGAAGTTGTGATTGTAGATGAATGAGTTGATAAATTGGGCTAACTTCACAACACGATCTATTTTAGGATCCTCGTAAATATCCTCTAACATTAAATATTGGGAATGCACGAAACATGGTGTCCAATGCAACTTCGGTCTCTTGACTATCTACATTTGACCGGCTACTTTGTATGCAGCCACATTGTTCATGACTACTTGAACAACTCATTCCTCTCCTATCTCTTAAATAACTCTATCTTTCAAATCAAAAAGATATTTGGAATTCTTGACCTTCCCTGGTGCATCAACCGATTTCCAAAACATAGTGATAGCTTGACATTAAACTAGAGAGTTTATCATCATCTGTTTAGTAATATCTATTAAGAAGAATATGAACGAGTTAGGTATAACATATAACAAATTAAGTAAGCACTATGTAAAGTGAGCTTGCCGGTCCAACCATCAGTCATCAACGTACAACCTCTTTCGTCTGAAATCCTTTCAAAATACTTGACATACTTTCTTGTATCATCTACCTCCATGGGAAGATATACATTGTATATCTCTTTTGAGTTAGGTCCAAGAACTCATCTTTTGACATTGTCGATGGTGTCAATCATGTTCTCATAATATTGTTCCTTGGCAGCATTCACTGGTACTATGTTGGAAGAACTATCTTAATGTTACTTGTTCGATCTTCTCCTTGCATATTTTAAAATTATTCAACACCATATTTATTGATGTTTGGCATTACCATGGTTGGGTGACAACGAGATCAACAAGACCCATTTTCAAGTTGTCATCTCGAGTGAGATCATGAATGTCTTTCTTCACATATTGGTTTGATCCCCTTCCACTCTCGGATCTTTGACCAATTGATCAGCCGATGTGGTGCAAAGTCTTCGTCGGTGAATGACTTTCGACTTGCCTCCATAGCCCAGTAGATATCCTCTAATTTTCAAACATTATAAGTAAACAAGATAATAAACTAGTTTTCATAGTAAGAGATACATAGTACATACCATCTTTGAGGCCTATATCACAACGAATGTCTGAACACTATTGTCTGGTCTCATATATGAATGGAATGTCTTGGAAATTTGGCAATTTCTTCCTGAAATGTATCCTTATGCCACTTTGAAGTTCCCTTCATTGCTTCTAATTCTTGTAGATGCCGTCAGAATTGTGCTCTTACCTCTGGTGGAGTATGAGAGCATGGGAGCATGTTTCTTTTCATTCTAGCAATGTGGTGTTTTAATCTAAAAATACCATCATGCATAACTTTATCACAATATTTACATTGCACTTTCTTGGCTATCATAGACAGCAAAGTACAATGTGCCCAAGCCAGATCATTTCGGGTTGACCTAGTAATTTTAGTGTCATGACTTGGAGAAGACATGGTTAATCAAAGTAAACAAGGAAAAGAACAAATGAAAAGATTAGATTAGAATAATTTTAAAAACAACTAAAGATATAAACCTTCACTAAATCAACTAAGGACCTTGGAGGGGTGAGAATGAGCCTTAAAATCTAAGGCTTATAGGGGTAAGCATAATGGGGGGAGGGGTGGGATGAAGGGCCTCCCTTGGGGGCCTTATATAGGCCCCTAAGGGGCACAAGGAAGGCATCAAAACCTCCTTGCTTGCCCCCCCACCCCCCGGGAAGCAATGAATTGCTTCCCATAGGGGGCAAGGGATCTCCTATGGGATCCTGGGGTCATGAGACCTAGTCGTCGGGTCATGCGACCCAACAATTAGGTCGCAACCCCAGGATCCTAGTGACTAGGTCTCGCGACCTAAGGGGATCCACCCTCATGTCGAGCCAACCGGATCTTGATCGGGCCGTTTGGCCACAATTTCGACCGGGTCGGGCCCAAGTTGCGACCCAGGTCCCGATCTGGCAAACCATGCCTAATACCTCTTATATCAAACAAATTTAGGAGGAAGTTGATTAGGGACAAGATTTACATGTGAAAGAAATTAAAATTAAAATTGATAATTATCTACCTGAATTTGATGCTCTAGCAATTATCTTTGTCTCTGAACACCTAGAACAAGGTGCACTTTCGATCATGAAATGACTCAAGAAGCCAATATTTAGCAACCTGGGGGGGGGAATTATAGAGATGCTTGGGTATCAAGTCGGCAAGAGCTTAGGTGTGAAATTACAAAGGTTAACACAGCCAATGCAAACCCTATTATTAATTATGAGAGTAGGACTAGGAATTCAAGAGTCCATTCCCAAATCAAAGAAAGGCAAGGCAACATAAATCCTTATGATGAGGTCATCAGAATTAATTCAGGGTGTGTTTAATCAATTTCTGGCCAGAATTAATGATAGTCGACGGATTGAGAGCATTTAGATCGATGGACTAGATTGGATCTATCCATCCCTGTATGCACACACATGACCTTGGATGAACCATCCACCTTCCTCACCTAATTTTGGAACACATCAACCTTGTCCACACTACTTTCTCAGTTTGAATTCCTTCGGGTGAAGACTTCATTGTGAGATTAGACTCTCACCTTCACATCCTATCTTCAGTTTATCCTTATCTTCTCATCATCTTATCTCTTATCCATCTTATCATCTAGACTCCTCGGTTAATAGGAGATTGGGTAAGATGATCAGGTGTGGCTAGATCACTCTCTTTACCCTCACCTTGTGCACATAATCACCTACAAAGTATGGTAAGGTGCACCAACTTCTTACCCTAAGCTCACGTCTAGTTGGTGAGACTTCTTCTTGCATAAGAACTCCTCCTAAAGTAGATCTCTTCTAGCATTAGGACTCTCACCCATCTGAGCCTTATCCACTTCATCATATGGCAGGCAATTAAGCTTCATTTGGCCGAACTTCAGCCCATGCCAGCTGCCATGTGCACACCCTTCACTTGGTCTAGTCGCAGCTCATCGGCAGGGTAGAGTTCTCCACACATATGTCATCGGTCCCACCCCTGAACACCCCATTGTGAACGTAGAACGTCCCGCACTTGAAGTTCCAGCACCTTCTCATCCACTCCAACTAAAAAGAGGTTGTAGTTGATGTCCGGATGAAGAATGCAATGAATATATAGTGGGTTCAAATGTTGGCATCGTGATGCAGAGCTTTTCATTTATTTCTTGTTGCATTTCCAAGATGTCTACTCTTGTCTGCTCAAGCTGATAGACATGTTTGGATTGAAGCATGCATTGAATTTCATGGTGAATATGGAGCTGAAAAAAATTACATAACAAACAAATAAATTTATTGTTGAAAAAAATAAATAAACAATAACAAAATGACAAAGCCTTACCATTTATCATTCCACAAGACCTCTTGGATAAAAATGCTTAAGAGCTTCAGAAGTATCTTGAACAAGATACGAGATGGTGCATTTTGTATACTATTGTTCATATTGTTGAGTTTGCTCCCCAATATCAATCTCATCCTTAGGAGGTTGATATACATGCTTCTCCCAATGATTCCACCAATGTATATAATATGCATAGACTTTTGCCCAATTGGTAAACTACCATATCCATCTTTACAATCATATTTCTTCTTATTAAGTGGTCTTCTTTGGATGTGGCCGAACTATCTAAGCACTCGTTTGAGAGCATGGATCTCCATGACCGAACAACAAATGAGTGGTACCGAGGCTAGCCAAAGTGTGGTGTTCTCTACAAACACTTCGGGTACCGATTCTAAAATTTGTTGTGAATAAGGCTGTCATGTAATCTATAGCATACAAAAGATTAACTAATATCAATTCATGTGTTTAAAGTAATTTGCAATGATAAATTGAAAATGAAATCTTAATTTACCTGGTTAGCCTCTTTAGTATCAAGCTCATTCTTATAAAATAGAAGTGTAAATCTATGTTACGGTCGGTTGGGTTGTGGATAACTAGATTCCACCTGTAGAAATTACATAGTATGAACATACATCAATATGAAAGTGTCCACATACTTCGACCACAACATGGATGTGCTCCCAATTTACCAGTATCCACTCCAAGAAAATGGACTTTTGCTCACCAAATCATTGCCCGTAAGTAAGAAATAGTAGGGAAAAATAGCCTTTACCTATCCCTTATACCTACTAAATCAAGGGTCTGCTGTTGTTGGTAGCCAGGTCCATGGCCATGATGGCTTCTAAGGATTAGATTTCCTTCGTCTTGAACCATTATTCATCCATCTGTCCAACTAGGAATTGTTATTGGTCACTTGCTTTCGCTTTTCATTCCTTTGATATTCTTGAGTTGTTCATCTTCTTCGTTAATCATTCCATCAAACTCTTTATAACTAATGTCATAAGAATATTGTGGTCGGATTCGCCATATTTGGATTGAGGGAAAGGTGTTTCCAATTGTTATTTCAAGGAAGGTAGCAGGTATATCTATTTCAAAGACTTGTATTAGTCGTGGAGTCCATTCAACTATTGATTTAATTATCATGGGAAAGTTTAAGTTAGTTATTTGTTCCCTAGTTATTATTAATTTATTGATTATGACTTTTTTATGGCATATATACTTCGATCATCTATTTCATGATGAACTAAAGTTATTCTTTGTTTACCATTATTTTCTGTTATGCAGTCTTCATATTCCATCATGAATGCTAAAAACTTATTATCCCATATTTTATCATATATTATCTCTTTGATTTCTAGTGGGAAGTTTTTATTTATATATTTGTAAAGAGCTATTCTTTTTTCCTTTTCCAAGATTCTGGAGAATATAGTAGTGTTTTTAAACAATTTATAATATTGAGTTTATCTTCAAGTTCTTCATTATTAATATTTTTCTCAAGGAATGGAAGCATGTGATTGTTGAAGATATTGATATAATTGCTCCATTCTATTAAATTTTGTTGTTTCAATTCTACTATTTGGTTTTGGAAATTGTTTATTATACTTTGATTGTATTTAGAATTTTCTTCTAATGCAAGAGGATATTCTTCAATATTCCTTATTGACGTTATATATTGTTTTCCATATTTTATTTAGACTTTCATATGTTTTTTACTTAAATTATTGTTGCTTCGATAGAAATTTCTGGCTTGGGCTATTTGATGTATAGCATATTGATTTTGTGTTTTTGCCATATCTATGATAATATTTACTTTTGCAAAGTTTATATTTATTTTCGGTTCTCCCTTATTAATAGGAGTAATATAAGATGGTATTGAAGATATATTCTTTGGTACTTTTAAGTAATTTTTGTTGTTGCTTGAGTTCTTAGAATATTTTTTGAAGAAGATTCCTTTTTATTCTTCATGGCTGCTTTAAGAAAATTTTTCTGCATTCTAAAAAGGGCAAGATAAATAATCAACAACTACATATTAAATTTTAATTAAATAATGATACTAATATAAAATAATATATTAAAATATATTTTGAATATAATATAATAAATAAAATTATATAAAATATTAAAAAAATAAACATATAATAATAAAAAATAAATAACATGGATAGTGGTAAATCTCAACCAATAGTGGCAAATGTTGTCGTCCAGCATAGATGTGTTCCCACGACTATATCTAAGTAAATAAAAGATCAAAATTATATATTATGGAAGAAAAATATGACAAAATTAATTTTTCATGTAAACATACATGTAATAAATGAAAACTATGTATTCGGTTGCATTTCATGGCCGTTGCCACACATAATTGACGGTGCAAATATGCAAGTACCACACACCCCCATGATAACCTACCACACTCTTCAAGATCTTCCACGAATAATAAATATTGCTTGTGGACTTTAGTTTCAGAGGCATTCGATAGTAGAAGAGTACCGATGTACATAAGCATAAGAGCCCTAGTATGATATACACATACTAAACGAGACTCCACATCATCATCGGTAGGTAAATCTTCCGCCCTTTGCCCAAATGTGCTATACAACCATGCCAACCTTAATGTGAAGGGACTTTGACTATATGGTTTGACGTCTCCCCCTTCCACTGGACAAGCTCTCAAATATCGGGCACAAACATCTTCCCAATTTTCAAAATCCCTTGAAGGAATCAGGGGGGGAGGGGATGACAGGGGTCCATCCATTTGAAGGCCCATAATGATTGACACATCTTATAGAGTAATAGTCATGTCTCCCTAGGGAAAATGAAAAGTAGACGTCTCGGGATGCTATCATTCTGCGAGAGCCATGATCAATTGTCTATCTAAAGTAAACTACTTTAGATGACGTAAATGTAAAAATCCATATATCTTTATCGAAGAAGATCCAAGATATACTGTTGCTGAGTCAATAATAAACCAGAACTGGTCCTCTGCACTTGAATTGCAAGAAAAAACTTAAATCTCCCAAGTCTTTCATAGAGAAAATGGCATCCAAATTATGAATCAGAGTTTGTATTGTTGTAGTATCATTTCTAGTAACTATAATATCATCTACATAGACCAGAAGATAAATGACAATATTGTTCTTGCAAAGCAGAAATAGAGAGAAATCACAAACTGAGGCTTTGAAACCAAGAGACAATAGGTGAGTGTACAATATAGAAAACCAAGCATGAGGAGCTTGCTTTAATCCATAAAGTGATTTGTGCAGTTTGCACACAAAATGAGGTTTGGCCGGATAAACAAAACCCTGAGGTTGCATCATGTAAATGTCTTCTTGAAGAATGCCATGAAGGAAGGTATTATTGACAACAAGCTGCCGTATAACCCATTGAGAAGAGATAACAATAGATAATACTAGATGTATAGTGGATGTTTTAATTACCAGACTAAACATTTCATTATAGTCAATACCATCCTCCTGTGTGAAGCCCTTTGCCACAAGATGTGCCTTATGTCTAGAAATGCTACCATTCGAATTTCGCTTGAGTTTGTACATCCATTTGCAGCCAACAATATTAACATTGAAAGGAGGAGGAACTAGTTCCCATGTTCTATTTTTTTGCAATGTAGAGAATTCTTGAGACATAGCATGTCTCCAACACTCTTGTTTATTGGTAGTTGTGAAACAAGTTGGTTCTGTATCAGACTAAACAATAGCAGACAAAGCATACTTGCTTTTGGAAATAGGACCAACAGGAGCTGATTGTTTTGTGGAATGTTACCTGAGAGTTCAAGATCAGTAGAGCTAGTGTCTAACAAAGACTGAACCACCGGAGGACTGGTAGCAGTAGAGGACACACTCTGCTGTGGAGAAGGTAGTGGACGGACAGAATGTGGAACAGAACATTGTGCAGAATCAATGGGCACCAAAGTAGGCTGGTGATCATTTATACTCATAACAGAAGAACCAGGAGCACAAGGAACAAGTTTAGGCAAAGTAACAACATAAGGAGACTGATCACCAGATTCTAACTGAGTTAAAAGATTATAAGGAAAAGAATGTTCATTGAAGAGAACATTTCTAGTAATGTAGAATTTCTTCAGCTGAGGTAGATAACACCTATATCATTTGTGGTTATTACTATAACCCATAAAAATACAACACTTTGAACGATAACTGAATTTATTAGTGTTATAAGGACGAAGAAAGGGGTAATATGCACAACCAAAAACCATTAAAAATTGATAATCAGGCTCCTTATCAAACAATTTGTGAAAAGGAGATAAACCATTAAGAACCGGCGTGAGCATCCTATTAATAAGATGAATGGCACAACAAGCTGCTTCATCCCAAAATTCATAAGGTAAGGAGGCATGATTCACTAATGACAATGTAGTTTCCACAATATGCCTATGTTTCCATTCGAAAAGACCATTCTGATTGTGAGTATATGGATATGCCACTCTATAAATGATACCACATTTTGAGAAGAAAGAAGTAAGAGACCGTAATTCACCACCTCCAATCACTTTGAAAAAAAATTAATCTTCCTAGAGAATAAATTTTCCACTAGTTGCTTGAAATGCAAGAACACATTATAGACATCACTCTTAGAACTGAGGGGATATAGCAAGCAATATCTACTATAATAGTTAATGAAGGTGACATAGTATCTATTCCCATTTACACTAAGATGAGGTGACGGTCCCCAGACATCCGAGGAGATTATTTCTAATGGATACTTAGAAAC
Source organism: Cryptocoryne crispatula var. balansae (assembly GCA_036172225.1). Taxonomy (NCBI): domain Eukaryota; kingdom Viridiplantae; phylum Streptophyta; class Magnoliopsida; order Alismatales; family Araceae; genus Cryptocoryne; species Cryptocoryne crispatula. Next base: position 9,561,603 of record CM069927.1, read on the forward strand.
ATAAGAGGAAGATGGAAAATGAAGTCTATGGTTCTTGGCAATCGCACAAGAACTACAAAAGAACTGCTCAGTAGAACAAAAAGTGTCACCCATAGAATGAAGAACCTGACTGACAATTTTAAAAGCTGGATGTCCCAACCGTTTGTGCCATGTACCCATTGTTGTGCTAAAGTTTTGAAGTACCTTAACATTGTCCAGATCCAAATAGTACAGTCCATTAGTATTGCTGTCTTGAGCAAGAGGCCTCTGAGTTTGCACATCCTTTATCACACAGTGATCCGAAAAAAATTCAAAGAAAACACCATTATCTTTGCAAAACTGAGAGACGGATAATAAATTTTTTTCAAGACAAAAAACATGCAGAATATTGTTAAGATGAAAAGAGAGAAAACCTGAGTTCCCAATGTGAGAAATATTCAGTCCCAACTTTGACTGAGTCTTGTCTTGTATAAGTAATCGGATTGGCTAGAAGACTGACATTTGGAGTCATGTGATTATTAGCACTTGAATTAGGATACCATTTTATGTCTAGTGTGTAGTCAAGAACACTAGGATCAGAAGGGTAAAAATGAGAACTGGCTGAAGTAATATTAGCAGTATAAGAAGACTGAGAGTTGTTCTGCTGACTGTATGGTGTAAACGAATTGCCATCATAATTTCTAAAATTAAAATCATATCTCTTCCAGCATTGGAGTGCCACATGACCTCTTTTGTCATATAATTGACACACTGATGGAGTCTGTGAAGTAAAGTTTGGAGTGTATCCTTGTGAAAAATTTTGATTAGACCCCTATGAATTAAACGAACCTGAATAATTCTACTGTGGACTATACTGAAAATTGGCTCTACCAGAATTATTATAACCACCACAACTATTATTCCGACCACCAGAATTTCTACCTCTACCTCTTCCTCTACATTTATATTGATTATTTTGTTGCTGATTTGCCAAATTGAGATGAGCTAGATTAGCTTGAAGTTCAGTAACAGACTATACACTACAGGAAACTGGGTCATTGGCGACGGGTTATTGGCGACGGCTTTGTTAAGCCGTCGCCAATAATGATAAAAGCGACGGCTAAACTAACGCCGTCGCTAATAATTAATAAATAGCGACGGCTAAATCTAGCCGTCGCAAATAATATTTTTGGCGACGGTCGAAGCCGTCGCAATACCCAAAAAACGGACCCCGTGCAATTTTTCCACGGAGAACTGGCGACGGCTTGATACGCCGTCGCTAATAATATTAGTGGCGACGGCCTAAGTCGGATTGCCCGATCGGAAGCCGGAACGGGCCTCGGATTGGGCAATCCGGCCTCGGATTGGCCAAAAACTATAAGTTTCTCAATCCGAAACCGGATTGCCAGATCGGAACCCGGAACGGGCCTCGGATTGGGCAATCCGGCCTCGGATTGGCCAAAAACTCTAAGTTTCTCAATCCGAAGCCGGATTGCCCGATCGGAACCCGGAACGTGCCTCGGATTGGGCAATCCGGCCTCGGATTGGCCAAAAAATCTAAGTTCCTCAATCCGAAGCCGGATTGCCCGATCGGAACCCGGAACGGGCCTCGGATTGGGCAATCCGGCCTCGGATTGGTCAAAAACTCTAACTTTCTCAATCCGAAGCCGGATTGCCCGATCGGAACCCGGAACGGGCCTCGGATTGGGCAATCCGGCCTCGGATTGGCCAAAAACTCTAAGTTTCTCAATCCGAAGCCGGATTGCCCGATCGGAACCCGGAACGGGCCTCGGATTGGGCAATCCGGCCTCGGATTGGCCAAAAACTCTAAGTTTCTCAATCCGAAGCCGGATTGCCCGATCGGAACACGGAACGGGCCTCGGATTGGGCAATCCGGCCGCGGATTGGCCAAAAAATCTAAGTTCCTCAATCCGAAGCCGGATTGCCCGATCGGAACCCGGAACGGGCCTCGAATTGGGCAATCCGGCCTCGGATTGGCCAAAAACTCTAAGTTTCTCAATCCGAAGCCGGATTGCCCGATCGGAACCCGGAACGGGCCTCGGATTGGGCAATCCGGCCTCGGATTGGCCAAAAACTCTAAGTTTCTCAATCCGAAGCCGGATTGCCCGATCGGAACCCAGAACGGGCCTCAGATTGGGCAATCCTGCATCGGATTGGCCAAAAACTCTAAGTTTCTCAATCCGAAGCCGATTGCCTGATCGGAACCCGGAACGGGCTTCGGATTGGGCAATCCGGCCTCGGATTGGCCAAAAAATCTATGTTTCTCAATCCGAAGCCGGATTGCCCGATCGAAACCCGGAACGGGCCTCGAATTGGGCAATCCGGCCTCGGATTGGCCAAAAAATCTAAGTTTCTCAATCCGAAGCCGGATTGCCCGATCGGAACCCGGAACGGGCCTCGGATTGGGCAATCCGGCCTCGGATTGGCCAAAAACTCTAAGTTTCTCAATCCGAAGCCGGATTGCCCGATCGGAACCCGGAACGGGCCTCGGATTGGGCAATCCGGCCTTGGATTGGCCAAAAAATCTAAGTTCCTCAATCCGAATCCAGATTGCTCGATCGGAACCTGGAACGGGCCTCGGATTGGGCAATCCGGCCTCGGATTGGCCAAAAACTCTAAGTTTCTCAATCCGAAGCCGGATTGCCCGATCGGAACCCGGAACGGGCCTCGGATTGGGCAATCCAGCCTCGGATTGGCCAAAAACTCTAAGTTTCTCAATCCGAAGCCGGATTGCCCGATCGGAACCCGGAACGGGCCTCGGATTGGGCAATCCGGCCTCGGATTGGCCAAAAAATCTAAGTTCCTCAATCCGAAGCCGGATTGCCCGATCGGAACCCGGAACGGGCCTCGGATTGGGCAATCCGGCCTCGGATTGGCCAAAAAATCTAAGTTTCTCAATCCGAAGCCGGATTGCCCGATCGGAACCCGGAACGGGCCTCGGATTGGGCAATCCGGCCTCGGATTGGCCAAAAACTCTAAGTTCCTCAATCCGAAGCCGGATTGCCCGATCGGAACCCGGAACGGGCCTCGGATTGGGCAATCCGGCCTCGGATTGGCCAAAAAATCTAAGTTTCTCAATCCGAAGCCGGATTGCCCGATCGGAACCCGGAACGGGCCTCGGATTGGGCAATCCGGCATCGGATTGGCCAAAAACTCTAAGTTTCTCAATCCGAAGCCGGATTGCCCGATCGGAACCCGGAACGGGCCTCGGATTGGGCAATCCGGCCTCGGATTGGCCAAAAAATCTAAGTTTCTCAATCCGAAGCCGGATTGCCCAATCGGAACCCGGAACGGGCCTCGGATTTGGCAATCCGGCCTCGGATTGGGCAATCCGGCCTCGGATTCGCTAAAATTTTTTTATTGCACAATTAGAAGCCGGGATTGCTGCCTAATATTTTTATGTGACAGATGAAGAGAATTTTCAGCAAAAGTCGTAGGACATCTCAGACTTCTACACCATCTGAGGGCGGTGGACCTCGGGGTCAATCTCAGGCATCTAGGGATCGACCTTCCACCTCCAGGGGTGTTGCTTCCGAGCCAGTTAGGGAGGCACCCCATGAGCCTGGTCCATCTCGGACTTATTCTCACCGGGTTCCGACGACGCCTCCTACAGATGGTAGTTGTCCATCTTCCCATGCTTCAGGTAAATATTTGAATAAATGCTAGTAAAAAGTTTTCTTTAAAAATCTTCGTTGTCTAATTGTAATTTTTAATTTATACTTAACTAGCTACATCAGTTAGACGTGGGAGAGGTCCAGCAAAAAAGGCCATCAGTGTGCGAACACTTGGCCCTGATGAGTCCTACAACGTCGTTCTAGTAGGAGGATCCTGCGTTGGATCACATGGACAGGAGTTTACCTCCTCCTTAGGAGTTATGAACAGAGTTCATTGCGATTTGTGGGAGCATAATTACATGGCTCTACCGCAGGAGAAAAAGGATGCCATATTCCGTGATTTAGAGGTAACATTCAAGTAGCTTCATTTTATTTAAATTTTGGTGAACTTTTTAATCATTTTTATATTAATGCAGCAACATTTTACCTTTGAGCGGAATCCTCAATCGGATGCACAGATATTAAGGCATATGGGAGATATGCAAAGAAAACAAAGAAATCATTTGAAAAGAAAGGTAAAATATAATTTAGAATGTAATTTCGAGATAACCAATTTTTTGTTAACAATATTTGTGTACAGTATTTTACAGGACGATCAAATGAGGAAGCTCGTGCCAACATTCCTCCACAGTGCAACGAGGAACAATGGCATCATATGTGCCATTTATGGAGTCAAGATGATGCTAGAGTAACTCAAAATTTTATTTCCTCTTATAATTAGATCCTATTCTTTTCATTTGCATTTTTTTAATGTTGTTTCATTTGTATATATATATGTAGGCATTGAGTGAAAAGAATGGCGGTAATAGGCGGCAATTAACAATGCCGTACAGAAGAGGAAGAACAAATATACACCAGTTAGAAAGAGACTTTGTAAGTAGTCAAAACTTAAAATTTCATATTAGTTGATTCTTATTCTGTAATAACCTTTATCTCTTTTTTTTAATTTTTTGGTAAGGTACGAAAAGAAGGTCGACCTCCAACTCGTCCGGAGGTATTCCAGATGAGTCAAACGCATGAAGAACTCGATGGAGCAGTCATTTGGGATAATGACCAAAGTCGTCTTATGATGGTAATTATTGATTATCATAACCTATTTTTCTTTATAATCCACAATTCATCACGGTAGGATTTTAATTTTTATTCATATTATTTATAGGAAAATATGCAAGGATTGATGAATCCCCCAACATCTGAATCCTCGGATGCTGGGGTATCGCAGCCTCCACTCACCGCGGAGGAAGCTTTCATATCCGTGTTTGGTAGAGATCGACCAGGACGGATCCGATGTGGTGGGCGAGGTGAAACTCGCCACACTTGGTATGGTGAGTCAAGCGGAGGTGCTTCTAGCTCGACTCAAGAAGTTCGAGAGCTTAGAGATCAGGTGGCGAGGCAAGGAGAAATCAATGAACGTTATGAAGAACAAATAACTTCATTGAAACAACAATTGGACAACCAACAGAAATCATTCCAAGATAATTTCGATCGCCTCAATCTGATCATTGAAGGCTTGAGTCAAAGGTTCCCGACTCCTGATGTGCCATCCACATCGGGGCATCCTCCGCCTCAACAAACAGAGAACAGAAATGGCGATGACGACGAGGACTACGAGGATGCCGAGGAGAGTGAAGATGATGATGAAGATGAAGATGAAGAAGATGAATAGATTAAGATGTATTTTTTACTCTATGAATGTTATTCATATGTATCAAAACATTTTGTGTATGAATGTGATTTTGAATATGGTATGTGAATATGAATTTAAATTTGGTGAATTTCAATTTTGGTATGTTAATGTGTGTTGTTTCATCCTAATTCGGTGTCCGTTCCGAGTTTGAAATGAGCAATCCGGCACCGAAATTAGTAATATAAATCAATTTTTGGATTGGTAGATCCGATTTTAGATCTTTATGAAAGTTTCAAGAATGATTGATTTTCCGGATTGGATCGTATAATTGATCCAATCCGGCCAATCAAATTATATTTTTTTTCAGAAATTTATTATTGGCAACGGCTTTATATAGCCGTCACCAATAAAGTTATTTGGGACGGCTAAAGCCGTCCCTAATATTAAAAACAGCCGTCGCAATACCAGAGAAAAAATTCCGGAACCCGGGTCCCGAAATTTTTTTCTCTGGTATTTTGACGGCTGTTTTTAATATTAGGGACGGCTTTAGCCGTCCCAACTAACTTTATTGGCGACGGCTATACAGCCGTCGCAATACCAGAGAAAAAAATTCCGGGACCTGGGGTGTGGGGTTTCTGCTTGCCATTTGCGACGGCTTACATGGCCGTCGCAAATATATTTATTGGCGACGGCTGGTTAGCCGTGGCCAATAAGCTTATTCGAGACGGCTTAACCCATCCCAAATAACTTCATCCGCCGTCTAATCTCCTTATCTTTTGCGACGGCTTAAGCCGTCGCCAGTAAAGTTATTGGCGACGGCTGTTTAAGCCGTCTCCAATAAATGGTCGTTTTGCTAATAACTTATGCGACGGCTTACGAGCCGTCGCCAATAAACGTACTAGGGACGGCTTAACAATAGCCGTCGCTAATATTATTGGCGACGGCGTTATTTGCGACGCGTGTGCGACGGCTTTGAAGCTGTCGCTAATAAATATTAGCGACGGCTTTTTGGTTTTTTGAGACGGCTTACAGCCGTCCCTAGTAACCTATTTTCTTGTAGTGATATATGCTTTTGTAGAAATAGTTCATGATTAAGTAATAAATCCTGCAAATCATCAACAGTCAAAGTAGTAGTATTCATGCTAGTTGTGATAAAGGTTACAAATGACTCAAATTCTGGTCCCAGACCAGTTAGAATATGTAATATCATATTTGAGACAGAAACTGGTTATCCTTGTACCATAGCTAAAGAATTGAATAATATAGACTTCATTTTCGGTAAGTATTCAGTCACTTTCATAGACCCCTTTTTCATTTGTTGAAGTTGAGATCGCAACGGTAAAATCCTTGCACGTGAGGTAGATGAATAGGTTTTGACAATATCGTTCCAAATACTAGCTGAAGAATCATGGCCAACAACCAGAGGAAGAACAAACTCACTAACAGATGAGATCAAAATAGTTGTGACTAAACTGTCAAATTGTTTCTACACTTCATATTATGGATTAGGCAATTGCTTCGAAACATCATGCGGATCAATAATAAACATAAAAAACATTGTATCGATCTATCAGCTAGATCAATTAAATCATATGTATTGAGAAATGGCCAAATCTGAGCTCTCCGGACCATAAAATTGTCACCACTAAGTTTAACGGAAACACAGTGTGATATATTTGGAATTCAATTGAACAGAGAAGAGGAAGTAGCAAACGTAACTATGTCTTCTCAGAAGTAACAGAAGAGAAAATCGGAGAACTATCCATTCGAACGAACCAAGAAGAGAACACAACAGGCAATCAAAATCAAATCAAGGTAAGATCAGGCTCTGATACCAACTTGAGAATGCACATCTGTATTCCAGAGCGTGTCAATTGAACAACGCTTGATCAGTCCAGATCTTAGCAAGAAGTCCTCCAATCTGTTACTTCAGGAATTCCTACAATCAAGAGCAGACAGAGCAATTCGAGAGAAGAGAGAAAGTAGAGGAGAAGAATGCATAATTTTTTTGCCGCACTCCTCCCCCCCCGCGTGTTTGCATGCCCGCACGTGACCCAGTTCCCCCACCCATGCCCTGCCGCGTGCCCAGCCGTCGCCCCCGTCCTGTCTCCTTCTCTCTCTCCCCTCCGCACGGTTGCACCTCCACTCGATTGTGTGCCTTCCGCGCGTGCCAGCTGCTACCACTCGATCCCGTGCGCCTACGAGCGCGGGACCTGCGTGCCCTTCTCGTTGCCTCTCTTGCATCGCATCCGCGCGCACTGCCCGCCTCCACGCACCCCCGCGGTTTTGCTGCACCCATGCGCCCGTGCATGGAATTCTTTTTAGCGCAAATGCACACTAGGTCCGTTTTGGGGTTACTACTTTCACGATAGGTCCGTTTTGAAAATCGTTTTGTCACTAAGTCCATCTTTTTAAAATACCATCACACTCACTCCATTTTGAATTTGAAAAGTCTGTTTTACCCTCCCCCCACACGTTGAAGAAGATGCTTACGGACTGCACCCTTCGAGCCGTCGACGGGCGCCGGCTGCACCGCGCCGGAGTGGCCGGCGCCGCCGCGCGGCGGCACGGCGGAGGAGGGCCTCGGCGTGAAGGAGACGCCATTCGCTCGTGCACCCCGGTGCGAGGACGGCCAGCAGCCGCCGCGGGCCAATTCCTCCTCCGGCAGCGCGGCGAACAGGGTCGGCGGAGGCATGGCTCCTGATGAAAGGCTGGAGCTGGTAGCAGGCGCCAATGCCGGCGGCCTTCCTGGCCTGCATCTCCATCCTCTTCTTCTTCATCCTCTCCTTCTTGTGGGCGTTCTGGTGTCCTCTCCTGACGAGGACGCCTTTTTCGGGGATTTCATGCGCGCCATGGAGAAGCTCAGCGTCTACGGCGTCTTGACCGGGTGGCAGGGCGAGATCCGCCGGCGATGCAACTCCATCAGCACCTGAGGAAGGAGGCGGCGGCGGCGGCCAGGCCGCTCGCTGCTGTTGGGCAAAGGTCCGGAGGTCGCGAGGCGCCGCGAGAAAAGGGGAAACGCGAGGTGGCGACTCGCGAACACCGGGAGGGGCAAAATGGTGATACCGGGACTGTCACTTGGCAAAACGGACCAAATGGTAATACAATGTGTAGTCAACGGATTAAAGGGGATGAAAAAGTGGTCAACGGAGTTTTTGGTAAACCGATTTTCTTAAATGGACCCAGTGGTAATTTTCCCTTCTTTTTATTGAAATAGCAGCACTATTTTTTATAAAAGTAGCGCGGCAAAAAAAATTTAAATTACAAAACTAACACAATTTGATTAAAGTCAGAGAATTATGTACTGACTATAATTAACGGATACTATTTAAAAGTTGGATTGAAAAATCTGAGACTTATTACGTGACTTTAAAGTTGAATTTCGTTTATACAGCATTATCTCTATTTTTACCCTCCCGATCGCTCCCCTTTCTTTACCCTACCCGTGTTTTTACCTCGGCGGCGCCACCTCCTTTTTCTCCAGTGGCAGCAGCGACCTCCTTCCTCTGGCGGCGGCAACCTCCCTCCTCACCGGCGGCAGCGGCAGCGGGGACCTCTGCTGTGAACACCTTCCTCACCGGTAGTGACGGCGATCAACATTCATAATTGGCAGAAAATAGAAGAGGTGGGACACTTTGGATTGCGCCGGTTCTAAAGGGTAGCAAGTGGCTCATGTTTATGTTCAATAGATCTGAGTTTAGCTCACCCAAATCTGAGACCTTAGTTTTTGTTCAACGTAATAGAGACAGGTTTAAGTTCTAGCGTCGACGCAACCACAAACTTGATTCTTTTTGTTTTTTTTTTTTGTTCGAAATTTGGATTTGAATTTGCTCTAAAAATTTTTAGGAGGTTAGAATTTGAGGTAAGATGTTTGCAAGCTCAAAATTTTTGACCAAGTGAATTTAGCATCACCCCCTGGTGTTGTCGTGGGGCTGTCACCCAGACCCAGGCAAGGCAGAAATTTACTTTTATAAAAGTTACATGAATGCCATTTTTATCAATGATTTAATAAATTTTTGTATGATATTTTAATCGATTCAACTGCTTTTGTTTCATTTGGAGCCATCTTTCGCTTGGTCCACCACCTGGGATGTCATCTTACCCGCCCTGCATTCCTTGTTCACCTCAAAATCATACCCAAAGATGTTAAGATACCCAGCTAAGATGTCATCTATTCATATGGATAGAACATGGTTGAAATAGGATTTGGACCTTCCAAAGGATTTGATTGGCTCCTAGTTCCTACATTCTTTGCTCACGCAGGGTTGGTTTATTATATTGTAATTATGCTATTTCACACTCTTCTATTTACCAAAGGAGTCTGTTTTATTTTATTTTTTTGATATCACGAGTGTTTTTGTTAATTTAAGAAAGGACATTAAAAACAAAATAGAAGATGACTCGTTTCATATTAATATAAGCCCACGTATGGTAACACACACCTTTATCACAATTGATTATAAAATTGATATCGATAGCAATCAACCAAAGGTGTTTCATTAATAGTATCAATTTTAATGGTACATAATAAAAAGTATTAACTTGTATCAATTTCAATATTGATACTCCAAACTCTAAAAATATTAACGTCAATATTAATAGCATCATACTAATAAGAATAAAGTATTAGCTTTTTCTATTTAGATGTTGGGAGTCTTTAATCATGTTTTATTAGTTGGTTGATCCGATTTAGTTTGAACCTGTGAACTATGATCATGTTAGTCGATACAGTTAGTTGATGTGGATTAATTGATCATCCATTTAAGTATGTTCCAGTTAATTTTCATCTGTCCATGTTGTTTGGGTTAGATGATTACAAACTGACGATTTTTATGATATTTTAGTTACAACATATCAAAAAGATGTCATCAGAGGATGAAAACGATAGGAGTAATGAGCCATCATACCTTACATATGGTTCATGTGGAAGTTGGAATCCATACGCACAACATCAACTGACGATGACTCAATTGTTATCATAATATATCAATGTGGATATTAGACCGAGTAATACAATGAGAAGTCACTCTCAAAGTGAAATTGATTTGAATGAACAACATGAGTCAAAAGAAGTATATGACTTGTCAAGTGACAATGATAACATCATGAATGATGGTTAACAACATATCATTGGTTGATGAATTTCATGACACTAAAGACATAAGTTGAATAACAATACAGTTACTAGTAATCACTTCATGAATGATGATGAAAATGATTTTGGAAGAGAAGATAGAGCATTTGTAGTTAGAAGTGAAGAAGAAAATGTCAATGATATTGCAAAAGGAGATATATTTACATTCAAAGAGGATATAATTTATGCCATCTCTACGTGGTCAGTGTTGCACAACGTTCAATTTCGCACTGATAGATCAACTAAGTCTTTCTTGTCATTAATATGTCATGTAAAAGGGTAGGGATGTCTTTGGAGATTACATGTTTCAATTAGCAAAAGAGTTGGTGGCTTATGAAAAATTATAAAGTTTAATGAGAGTCATACATGTAGAACACCAAGTCATAATATGACTCACAAATAATTGGGTTCCATGACAATTGCTCATTTAATTGTGCTCATTGTTCGATCCCATTTAAACATTATGCCAAGAGAAATTAATGATATGGTACAATTGAAATACTCAATAAGACTCATATCACAAAGCTTGGAATGCTCGACTGAAAGTTTTTAAAACCTTTTTGGATATTGTGAAAGTTCATATACTCACTTGTTGAGGTATATGGAAGTTGTAAAGGTTAAGTATGCCCGTAAAAATTTATAATTATTTATGTGAGAGTAAAAAAACTCGATTGGTATTTTTCTTTTAGAGTTTCTCATCATGAATAGAAGGATGGCATTTTTGTATACCATTTATTGGTGTTGATGGAACATTTCTCCATAAAAAATATTGTAGTACTTTATTAGTTGCTACAATATAAATACAGATTAGATTTTATTTTCAATTGCATATGCAATCATAAATAATGAAAATGATTGGTCATGGTATTGACTTTTTGAGCAAATGTGTACATTAATTCATGATAGACATCTTGGTATTAAAAAGACAGTTGAAAAGTGGTTTCCATTGGCAGCTCACCATTATTGTCTTAGACATTATTGACAAATTTTTCAATCACACTTCACCGAAAGAGAACTATTCAAGAGGATGTATAATGCTGGTCAAGCTTATAACATGTTAGACTTTAACAAACATATGACTGATACACAATTAATATGTCCTGAGGCATATGATTAATTGTTACAAGTAAATCTGGAATATAGGGCTTTGGCTTGTGATACCAACGGAAAACGATTTGGGATAATGACCACGAATTATTAGAATATTTTAATAGTGTTTTGAAAGTTGCAAGAAGATTACCAATTCATGCTTTTGTCCATATGACTTATCATCGGCTTAGGCTCATGTTCTTTCAACGATGTACAATTGGTATGAATATTAAAATAGTACTTACGCCTAAGTTTGAGAAGATGATGTCACAAATGAGTGAGAACAATAGAGAAATAATCATTCGGGCTAGAGTAAATGCCACTGAATAGAATGGAAATTTCATTTGTTACTTCTTGCATTAATCAAATTATTTTATTTACTTGTTATTTGATAGCTTAAAGAAAATCATAAAATCCAAAAAATGCTAGTGACAAGGAATAATTTCAATAAACCAAGATGGACATCTTACGGTTGCAAGAAAAACTTCACCAAAAGCTTTAGTTTACATTTCCAACATACGAACCATCACCAAATCTGATGCAATCTCCTCAAGGGCAATGGCTACCTCCTTTTTCTTGGAGTGGACCGGGTGGACCAAGAAAATAGAGACAAGACCCATCACAAAATATGTCGATGGAGCCTCTTGGGGATTAACTCAACAATTCATGGTACTTGATGCAAATACACCACCAGCTCTAGTTTGTCCAAGCTGTGGAAAAAGACAAGCTCCAAAAGAAGTAGCTCCTGTCCAATATACAAATCTAGAGGAAGAAGAAGAAGAAGAACAACAACAACAACAACAAAGAATTGTTCAAAGAAGAAAAGCAACCGTTAGACATCAAAGATGATTGTGATTTGGACTACCATACTTTTGTAAGAGAACAATGTTGATCTTATTTGAAAACTCTATGAATGTATGGTTGTTTGTATGTAGGGTCCAAAGTGGAACTATGTACTTTTCTTTGTATGTAAACTTTATGCATTTTGTTCATTTGTATGGCATGTTTTATATATGATGTGTGGCTTTTGAATTATAATATGCATGTTTGTATGCAATAATGTATGTATGGTGTATAAAAGTTTGACATGTTCCAATTTGATGTCATCTTGTATGTATGTATGGAGCTGTAGGTTTGAGGCCATCTTGTTGCTATGTATGGACCTACAGGTTTTTCAAGGATGTGGCTTCTCATAGATGTTGTATGCATGGTTCACCGGGTCGCGACCGGTCGGGTTCAGTCCCGACCGGCCCTGTCGCGACCCGGCTGGGCCGACTCTCCCGGCCGGGTCGCGGGGGTCGCGCGAGTCGCGCGACCCAGCGACCGGGTCGCGCGACCCGGTCTAGCAACGGTCATATGACCGTTGCTGACCGTTGGCAACGGTCAATGACCATTGCCAACGGTCATGGGGGGGCGCAGCCCCCCCCATTCAGCCCCTTGGGGGCTATTTAAAGCCCCCAAGGGGCTCCCCTTACTCCCACCCCCACTCTCACTCCCAAGCTCTCATTTTTGCTCTCATTGCTCTCATTTTGTTCTTCATTTACTTAATTATTTCATTAAGCATTTCATTAGTTCATTTAGTATATTTATTTAATATTTGTTCCATTGATTAGTTAGTTAAGTAGTTTCTTCTTTTTAATACTTATTTGCTTACTTACATAGTTAGTTAACTAGAAGATTAGTTAGATATTTAGTTTAGTAGTTACTTAACACATCATTAGTTGGAAGGTATAGTTAATTACTTACTTAATCATATAATTAGTTAATCATTCATTTTACATAATTAAAAGTATACTTACATTAGTAGTCACTAATTAATGTCATTAGCTTTTTAAATAATTAATTACTTACTTAAGTAATTATTTACTTAGAAAAATGTCTTCTCCAAGCCAAACAACCCAAACTACCGGCGCGACCCGGAGTGATCCGGCTTGGTTGCATTGCAAATTGATCTCCATGGCGGAGAGAAAAGTGCAATGTAAATATTGCGACAAAGTAATATTCGGTGGTATTTATCGTTTAAAATTTCATCTTGCAGGCATGAAGGGAAACGTTCTTCCTTGCACACGGACTCCGTCGGAGGTCAGAGCTCAATTTCGTAGGCACCTACAAGCGATGGAGCAAACGAAGGGAACTAGCAAACGGCATAAGGAGACCGTCCGAGAAGAATTGCAACAACCGGGGAGACGTTCCGTACACATTTACGGGACTGGACAAGAGAGGCCGGATATTTTTGGAGACGAAGAGTACGAAGGTATGGGAGGTGTTACTCATAAACATTGTTCATTCTTCTATTTTAAAGATAATTAAGTAGTTAATTACTTAAATGTTTCTTAAATAGATGACCTCTTGCGGGGAATGGAAGCAAGTCGAAGATCATTCGCCGACGAAGAGTTCCATAGACGCACCGGCCGAATGATGGGTCAAGGGTCTGGAAGTGGGAGTGGTCGAGGAAGTGGAAGAGGATCCAACAACCACAACAACCAACCGCAAGATGAGGTTCATGATCTCACACAAGACGATGACCCGGCAGTAGGTCCCGTGGATCCCGTAATTACCAGACCACGACAACGTCAAACGACAATCACGGCGGCGATGAAGAACCTCAAATTATGTAAGGAGAGGATTGGCCAGGCAACGTCAAGGTGGTTCTTTTACCACAGCATTCCGGCAAATGCCGCGAAGGGACCATACTACGAGAACATGATCGACACGATCGCAGACGTCGGGAGGGGAGTGCCTGGTCCAAACCCAAAAAAGATATACAATGTATATCTTCCTATGGAGGTGAAAGAAACAAAGAAGTACGTGGCATCATTTGAACGAATATGGGAGGAACGAGGTTGCACGTTAATGACCGACAGATGGACCGGTAATTAAATTTTCTTTTACTTATTTATATTAAATGTATAAACATTATTTTTGGTATAACTTAGTTAATATCTTATACTTAACAGGAATAACTAGGAAGACAATGATCAATTTCCTAGTGTACAGTCAAGCCGGCACGGTCTTTTAGAAGTCGGTCGACGCATCAGGATAGGTAAAGAATGCGGAATATCATTACCAATTGAAAGATGAAGTGATAGAAGAAATAGGAGAGAGCTGGGTAATTCAAGTAGTCACAGACAATGCGGCCGCATACAAAGTGGCTGATCAGATGCTTATGGTCAAAAGACCAAAGTTGTATTGGACACCCTGTTCCACCCACTCTTTAGACTTGATGTTGGAGGATATATGCAAGGATCCTCAAATAGACAGGGTAATTAAGCTAGCCCAGTTTATTTCTTCATTTATTTATAACCACAACTTTGTCCTTGCACTTATGAGGGAACACACCAAGGGGCAAGAGTTGTTACGGCCCGGTGCGACCCGGTTCGCCTCCCACTATATTTTCTTAGAAAGTTTATTGAGTCAAAGGAGAGCTCTAACTCAAATGGTCATTTCACCGGGTTGGGGTAGTTGGATGGCTAGATGTAACCCATCGGATAAGAGAAAGGGGAGAAAAGTAGAAGAGACAATAGAGAGTGGAGATTTTTGGAAAGTTGTAAAGAAGACGTTAGACATCGTCCAACCCATAGTGAAGGTACTAAGGATAGTTGATGGAGATAGAAAAGCAGACATGGGGTATTTATTCGATGTGGTTGAGAGAGCGAAGGAAGAAATCTCCAAGACCGTGTCCGACTTCGCCAAGTGGTGGGATATTATAGATCGTCGCTGGGAACGTACATTACATCAACCCATACATGCAGCAGGTATATTTTCTTAAGCATTTACTAATCTTTTTATTAATCAAAGTTATGTATAAGTTGTTTACTAATACTATTTGGTTCGTAGGTTACTTTTTCAACCCAAGATACTGCTATAGTCCACATTTCAAGGCAACGAACGAGTTATTAGATGACGTGAAGAGCGTCATCCGACGGATGCTTGGTGACGACGACCGGGCTATTATCGCTTGCAACAAGATGTATGATTACATAATGCGGAGTTTTCACTTTGGAACGAGCAGAGTTGAACGAGCTGTGATGCTACTAAGTCCGGGTACATAGAAATGTTTTTCATCACTTAATTAATCAAAGTTTAGTTAGATAATAATGTAAGACATTCAATTTATGCAGCTGATTGGTGGATGGACCATGGTAAAGTACCAGGGTACGAGGACTTGGCAGACGTAGCCATCAGGGTCCTAAGTCAAACCACTTCGGCTTCGGGCTGCGAGTGAAATTGGTCTACATTCAGCTTGATTCACACAAAGCAAAGAAATAGGTTGACATCAAGGAGGCTTGAAAACCTCGTGTATTGTCACTACAACATGAGGTTAAAGTTGAGGAATTTGGATAGAATGAAGCAGAACCAGATGGAACAAAAGAGTTAGATATCACAGGCGGCGGGACGTTCGGTCGACGAGCCGCAAATTGAAGAGGAGGACATCGATTTGGATCAAATATTCTACGAGAAGAACTCCTTAGAAGCTTGGGTCAACGACCGAGAAGGGTTGGGAGAACCGGAGTTCAACCCAGAAGACCGACAATGGGCTGAAGGAGTGCTCGACGATGTCCCTTTGGCCGAAGAATTCCAGATCCCTCCCTCTCTAGCAAAGCGCCAGAGGACCGGAGAAGGAACTAGTCAAGGTACGCAAAGTAGGCGAAAAGGTAAACAAGTTATGACTGATCCTTTTGATATTGCAGATGCTGATACGGTCGAAGATGATCGAGAAGATACGCCGGAGCCGAACATCCGAGTGCAGTACCAGACGTCCGAGGATTCGTCGTCAAAGAGTAGCAGCGATGATGGTGCTCGATACGGGGGCGCGAACACTTTACAAGTACAAGGGACCTCAGATCCTCCCAAATCTCCTACAACGTCGTTATGTTTTACCGGCGAGGAGCAATATACTCATGCGATCCAAGATACCGATCATGGTAGAAGGCCACAAGGTAGAGGAGGTCATCGTAGCCATGGAGTTGGAGCAGAATACCACGATGCCTCCGACTATGTGTATAATTCATCCCAAGGCTCTTGGTTCCCTACATACGATCAAGGGTATTGTGGAATGAATTATGTGGAGTCATCGGATACTTCGATCCAATCGACCTATAGTTATGGTGACTCGTTTGGATCAAGTCTTAGGATAGTTTCCCGAGGGACTGACGAATATGATCGTCATGTGTACATGTATCAAGCTTTGTACTCAACCCAAATGACATGGGGAGAGTACATCAACTACCTACAAAGTGTAGAACACATCACGTTGGAATAAGTTCGATGTATTATTTATTTAAATCATGTCATTTATTTTTTCCAATTTTTCTGAATTTTTTTAGATTTTATTTCGCATTTTTCTTATTTTTTTGAATTTTTCAAAAAAAATAATAATAAAGGGGTCGCGACCCGGGTCGCAACCCGGTCGCAACCGGGTCGGCCTGGGGGTCCCGCGACCCAACCCTCCTTGGTTGTATGTATGGTGACATCAAGTTTGGCATGTTCTTATTTCTTCTTGTAGTGGCTCCTCATATATCCAACATTTTTTTTGGGAGAGGAATGTGGCTTCTCATGTTTGTACGTATGTATGGTTGTATTCATGGTCTATAGAAGATTGGCTGCTTAAATCTCATGTAATTGGGAAAGAAATTTCATGTATTGCTGTTACAGCAAGACATGAATTGGGTCAATTTTTGAAAAACAACATTCTACCAAGAAGTCAGACTGCAGAAGTCCAACTTTGAAGTGGCAAAGAAGAAAGTCAGAATATTAAGCTCCGACTTTAAAGTCAAACTGTTTCAACAACTTGGCTCCTATATTTCTGGGAGTGTACCAAGTTAAAGATCAATACTCTGACTTTAAACGAAAGTCAAAGTATTAAGCTACGACTTTAAAGTCAGATTGTTTCAAAAAGTTGGCTCCCAAAAGCCTAGTTTCTAGGAGGGTTCCAAGTCAAAGATCAATACTACGACTTTAAAAGAAAGTTGGAGTATTAAACTCCGACTTTAAAGTTAGACTATTTCAACGACTTGGCTCCCAGAAGCCCAATTTTTGGGAGGGTTCCAAGTTGGAGATCAATACTCTGACTTTAAAGAAAGTCGGAGTACTAAGTTCCAACTTTAAATTCAGACTAATTCAATGACTTGGCTCATAGAAACCCAATTTTTGGGAGGTTTCCATGTCAGAGTTCAATACTCCGACCATAGACGAAAGTCATGGTTCAACATTTTGACTTTAAAGTAGGACTGTTAAAATGACTTGACTCCCAGAAACAAAGTTTCTAGGAAGCTTCCAAGTCGAAGTTCAATACTTTGACTATAGAAGAAAGCCATGCTTTATTACTCTGTCTTTTAAGTCAGAGGTTTTATCCCTAACTTTGTATGGCAAATTAAAAAGTTGAGAAAATATAACTAACTTTAATTTTAATCCCATTTCCCATTTTCAATAGGACTTTAAAGTAATTTGGTATTTATCCAACTTTAAAGTTGAAGGTAATTAGTTCAACTTTTTGTGTTTAGGTATTCAGTCGGTAATTGTATCACTTTTTGCGTTTAGGTATTTAGTCGGCTAATTGTAACCTGACTTATAAAGAGGCATAATAAGTGAAATTAGTTTTAAATGAAGTATAAAAATGGACTAACAAAGTCGGTACATGATTCTCTGACTTGAACCTGAAAACCCGACTTTGGTCAAATTGTGTTAGTTCTGTAATTTAAACTTTTGCCATGTTACTTTAACAAAAAATGCATTATTTTAAAAAAAACTTACCCTTGCACCCCCGGCCATGTGCCATTTGTTGTGTGCCCTCATTGCCATGTGCCCACGTGTGCCACCCATGCACCCTATGCATTCCCTTAGCCCTGACCATCCCTACACCGTCTCTCCCTCTCTCTATTCCCCCTAGCTCCTTTTGGCCTCGCCATCCTCCGCATCCGTACTCCCCCACCGCGTTGTGCTAGCTACCTCTACTGCTAGTTTCCCATTGTGTCACCAACCCCTTAGTCAACTGCCCCTTGTAAGGAATCAATCTATGGTAGAGAAAAAAATTTTGATTTCTTAAAACCATGATCTTTGCCTTGGTCGATGTTGAACTAATAAAATTGGGAACCGAATATGAAGCAGAACGAGAGTACCTCATGGGATTTATAAAATCCCTCATCATAGATATAAAGAGGACATTTTTCCTTGCTGAAAATCATTCAAGTGGATGGTCTCTAGCAGTATCCACAAGATTTGCTTCACTTGATGAGTTCTCCTTTCTTGTAGGCCTCCAGAAAGCTTCCAGATCCAAGCTTGACCATAGGAGATCACCTTCTAAAGGAGAGAGAAAGAGAGGAGGGAGAGAGGCTGTTTGTGACGTGCTCTAGCCTTATGACTTGTTAGGGTTTGGCTTCATAAGTCTTTAATTGTAGAAGATAAATTTTTGTACAAAAACTCAAAACTTCTATAAATGTATGCCCATGCCCTCATCTTTTTTACTAGATCTAATGTGTGTGACCCACTAGGCGCAATAGTCAATTTGGTTGAAGTCTTAATTAATTTAAAAGAACAGTTTCTTTAAATTAAATCAAAGCTATTATCCAAAAACAACTTTTATGGCTTTTCGATCATAAAAGGCACAAGCCACATCCTATGGTCTCAAATGAATTTAAGGAGTTAAATAACATCTATTGAGTCTTTCCATCATCAATTATCACACTGATTTAAATCTTCGTTTATACAATGTCTCGGTCAGTCAAGAGTTTGGCACTAACGGTTAACCATTAAATATTTCGACTCTATGAGATCATATACTCGAGTTTGAATCAATTGAAAAACTCATTTTTCAATTATCCTAAGTACCTTAGCCAAGAATTTAGAGTATTATCTCATTGGACATTCTCTCTCTCTCTCTCTCTCTCTCTCTCTCTCTCTCTCTCTCTCTCTCTCTTTCTCTCTCTCCTACCGAGAGTGAACAATTCTTTGTTATCTGCTCAATTGCCTTCACCGAGTTTCTTTTGCACCTAATTCATCAACTATACTAGACCATCAAGATGGTGATCCATAAGTCAATAAGCAAAGTACAAGATATATCCAGTAAGACATTATTAACGACTCAAGTCAAAGATCCAAATCCAACTGATCAAGTTTTCCTGAATTGATTAGTTAAGTGATCTCATTCCACTAATGAGCACCTATGTATATATCCTAGTGTCTCCACACTAATGACCAATGAGATCGGTACTTTTTATCACATGAGAAGAGATCACACCTACTAGTCTATCTAGATCATTTATATATCATTTCAAGGATCCTATGACAAGGAATATTTATATTACATATCTCTAGATGATTGATCTCATTATCATTATCTCATCATGATTCAATCATCATTGCATGTGATTATGGACTTCATTACAATATATACTTCTAATAAGAGCTAATAATAAAGATTTACGTAATCAATTGAATGAGATATTCCTAAAAATGTCGAATTATATCATATATGATTGGCTTGTAGGACATACATTTCTATCACTTCCTACTCTCTCTCTCTCTCTCTCTCTCTCTCTCTCTCTCCTATTTCCTTCTACTCTCTCTTATCCACAGCACCTGTGCCCATTCACCCACTTGACATCTACACCCACTTGCACGCCTGCGTGCGCCCTGCCTCACCCTCGACTCCTCCTTTCGCTCACCATCTCACCACTATCGTGTCACCCCAGCCCCCCCTCGACTGCCTTCTCGCTCCCCACCTCATTGTGCAATTGCTCGCTTGTCCACCAACTACTGCCACTTGCGTCTATCACCACATTCCCACATTGACTAGCTGTCCACTGCACCTGGCCACCCTTGCACATGCACTGACATCATCAACCATCCTCAGTAACCTTGTCGGCTAGTCGCGTGCATTGTGTGGACATCGTCTGTGCCACGTCAACCTCCATCATCTTTCATTGTCATTTGCCATTGTTGTTTCGTGCTCATCATTCAGCCAGTTCCCCTTGGATTTTGATAAGTTGTTGTCTTCATTGAGGTAGACTTCCCGATTATCCTTAACATCCTCCTTAACATCCTGACATATATTAATAAATACATCAAAACATGTTTACTAGATTATTAGTTAGAAAATTGTGATTAATATTAGTAGAACTATTTAATTATCTGCATGTGTTTAATTAGATGTGAATCATACCATTCATGCATAATTTCAATCATGTATATGATTTTCATTAGTCATCAATTAAATATAAATTTTGTTAATCATACTCAGTAATCATTGAATTAGATATACTATGATGATTAAGTAAATTGGATGTATTAATTTTTGTAAAAAGTTTGTGACATATTATAATTGTATCTATATCTAATTTATTTTATAAATGTTTCTTTTGAGTCAATGTGACTCATTTCAAATTAGGTATAAGTCCTATTGAGTTAGTGTGACTTATTCCAAATCTTTTAACATTTTTCAAGATTATAGGTCTAACGTAGTAGAAACGTAATGATTTAGACTTCTAAAAGATCAATGTGTATTCTTTAGACCGATATATAAATTGTTTATATTAATTTTTGTATGTTTTATTTTTTATTTAATTATTTAAATTGGGACTTGATATTCTTTAAATTTTCTAAATGGACGCAATTTCAAGGGCTATTTTCTTGTTACTTCTCCGGATCATATTCCCTGCGTATGTTAGAAAATCTAGGATGTGACAAACAATACATGGAGACTTCACTCTCAAATTCTGTCATGATTTGTTATCAAGAGGTGAAGCTGCATTAGCAATAAATAAGTCAGGTGCCATACTAAATTAAAGTTGAGTAAATTCTAATACTTGTCCGAATTGGAAAGTTTTATTCGAAACCAAATTCCATTTAGATTTTCAGATTGATAGAAAACAAGGTGCAGATTTTTATGTTCATACACCTTTTTTTATGGATCAAACTATTTAATTACTTTCGAAACAAACATCTGACACGATCCTTTTTTTCCTCTAGTTTTTGTTATTCGATTTATTATGATTTTGTTTGAAGAACCTATGGCTGCCACTGCGCCAATCTTCAGAGAGAGAGAGAGAGAGAGAAGAGGAAGGATAAAATTATGAAGTAAAAATGGAATCCAAAAGGTGTCTCCAAATTAAAGCTAGCATCCTGAGTTTCTTGCGTATTCTTTTATTTCACCAAATCTCTCCCGCAAGCAAACCAGCAAGAAGTGAATGCATTTTGTTACATTTTGATCACATTATGGATTTCAAATACTTGAAATCCCTACCAAATTATCTCAGTTAGTTTGTTATAATTTCTGACAGACGAAGAAGCATTTCCATTAAAAAAATTGTTTCTTCTGACCAAAAAAAGAAATTTTCTGGCAGACGGATAAACTTTAGACCACTCTTTTCTGCTGCAAATCCGCCGGAGACCCAGGAGAGGGCTGGCCAGCGCCGCCACGCCCTCGCCGCATGCGCATAGCTCCGTAGACATCGGCTATCTGCTCCTCCTTCTCTTCTGCTGCTTCTTCTTCTTCTTCTTCTTCTTCTTCTTCTTCTTCTTGGTTAGCAGGTGCCGCCGGCGATGGCAATGTCGATGGTATCCGAAAGATACACGGCGTACATGTCAACCTCTCACCCTTTTGTGTGTCCATCGTCGTCAAAGATCCCGTTGAATCCCTTCTGCAGCATAGACAAACCCTAGAACGGAGAAATTCAAGAGAGAACAGCATCGCATGGTGAACTTTTTCTTGAAGCAACTCGGGGTTGGGTTCATTCTCGTGTTCTAGGGTTATACATGTTACACTGGAAAGACAAGAAGAAGGGAAGAGAAGAAACGAAAGCTATCATATCGACTTCGTTCAGCAGGAAGACGATCATCTGGTGATCGAAGTCTTCTGAAACTGCAGTTATGGGTGCAATTCGATCATCCCCTTTATCGGCCACCATCATCGAAGTTCTTGCGGTATCCGTCGATGTCGTAGGAAAGGGCCTGCCGCTTCGACAATTGGCGGGGTACTGCAGCCTTCTTACGCTTCCGCAGCACCAGCCAGCACCATCGACGGAAAACCGGCATGCCGTCAACAGCTACCTCCATCCGATCCGGCGGCTTCTCCTTGGGAAGAGGAAAGCAGCCGTGAATGCAGGTCTTGCGCTCCCGTGATGGTAAGTTGCTGCCGCTCTTGCCCATCTTTGCCATCTTGGATGCACGAAGCAGTTTTCTAATGCAGTAGGGTATCCTTCTCTCCTAAAAGGATCAAAAGCAGAACACTGCTGGTTCGGGCAACTTAGTAACTTAATTTCTAATCTTTCGCCTTTTAAATGACTCCGTTATTGGCCAATTTTACATTTTATTTTTTTGCAATATTATTTAAAATTTTAAAGGTGCTTTGAGTGTTAAATTGAAGTAATAAAAAACAATGAATATATATATATATGTATGTTTACTTATAAATAAATAAATAAATATATATATATGATTGAGGTATATGCAATTATGTAATACGTTCCAAATCACGCAAGCGGATATGACGTGTCTTTTTTAATAATTAATGATTTATGCCCGTGCGAGCTCAGTGACACTTACTCTTAAAATCCTGTTTTATGATTTGCAACTTTAAATTGCTTCCACTTAAAGCAATACTCTATGGCATTTTGATTGAAATGCAAACACTATTTATTTTTGATATTATGTACTATAAAAGTTGATATTAAATATCTAAATAGTTGTTTCAAAATTGATGTTGTATTCTTTTCAATACTATAATTAAACAAGCGGTTTAGATCTTTCAAATAAAACATATTTGTTCTATTTATTTTTGTTTAATTAAAATAAATTACAAGAAAAGAGTTAATAGTGACGCATGAAAGCCCACACCAAAAAGTCAGTAGCCATCGCAAAATGTACTTGCGATGGTTTTAAAACTATTGCAAACAAATTCATCATTATTAATATTGACGATAATTTTAAAGAAACCATCAATAATAACAATATAATGACTGCTTCATAGTCATTGTCATTACTAGTGACGTCTTAGAAGTCGTTGCCAGAAGAATAGTTGGTGATAGCTTCCATCACCATAGCATCTTCATGTAGGAGAATGCACATTAGTGATGGCTTGGAGTTAGTGTTAATATTTATTCTAGCCAAACAAGTCAATTTAGTGCCAAAAACTTTTTCAAGAGTTGGAATGATTGATTTGGTGACAACTTGGAGATAGCTTGGCAATAGTTTTACGGCGTTAAACCAGTCACTCCAACGTCATAGTATCTTCATATAAGAGAATGCACATTGGAGATGGGTTGGAGTCATCATTAGTATCTATTCTAGCCAAACCAGTCAATCTAGAACCTAGAACATTTTCAAGAGCTAGAGTGAATGCTTTGATGATAGCTTGGAGCCATTTTAAATATTGGCAACACTTTTAAGTTGTCGACAAACTAGTCATTTCAACGCTTGGAACATTTCTCATTAGAGTGACTACTTTGGTGATGGCATGAAGCATCGTTAGTGTTTCATAGTTGTCACTAAATTTATTTGTAGAGATGGTTGTAGTCATCGCCAATAAAATTATTAATAAAAAATATTTTTAATATTGTTAAATAAAAATATATTCATGATTGCAACTATGTAAGATTATACAACAAAAATATATATGTTTATCCACATTTCACAAAATAAAAAATTATTTAATTTTATTTAAATTCACATCAACAATTTACAAACAATAAAGTACATCTACAAATTTGGTTTCCACATCAGAAAATATACAATTTCATCTACATTTTCATACAAAACTTACAAACCATAACTGTAGAAGTATAATTCACTTGTTCTTACACAATCTATAAATCACAAAATACAACCACATTGTGGACAAACCACATTGCATATACATAAAATAAAAATGAGAGTCATGTCCAAGAAACAAAGATATAATAATGTCTCAATCATCCTCTTCAAAAGATGTGTCATCCTCATCATTATCTTCTCCATTGTTTTTTTCTCTTTATGTCGTAGGTGGTCTCAAACTCGATGAATCAACTGGTTAAGGGAGTCTTTGATCAATTACTAACATTTCTTATCTTAGCCATTTGATTGTTTCTGTAAATGATTTTTTTTGTCAGCATCTACTGTTTGAGAGAATCAATCATCGTATTTTGATTTTCGATTTGGCTATTTTGCATCCCTATCTAGATGAATTGCTCTCTACTTTGTTCATCTTCTCTACTTTGTTCATCAACTCTTAAAATATCAGATTTGTGAAGGTATTGGCACCTCCATTGTTTATACCATAATAAATGTTGCAAGCCTTTCCTCTCCTCCCATATTGGATTTGTCCCAACCTATCTTTGTTGAATATGATGATAAATGCCTCCTTAGCAGTGAATGGATGTTCAAATATCCCAGCATCTGATTCCTCTGACTATGTGACCTTCATCAATTATTGCATGTTATCCTAAAATTGAAAAACAAGATTTAATATTAATGAAAGATCATATTAATACAAATAAATTAGACATTTACCTTTATTTGATAACTTTCTTCATTACTCAAGACTAGCAATCCATCTGCCACTTCATGCATCTATGTCATTTGGAATACCTCTGGATAGGTAGGATGACGTCCTTCCTTTTGTACATGCTCAAAGCAATTGAGATCATTTGAAGACATTGAAACTATACTCAACAACAAATAACCAACTGAATTAAATGCTTACAAAATTTATCTCTAAGTGAAAAATATTTGTCCTTCTTCTATAAGACATCGATAAATGAGCTCGATTGCCCTTATTTCTTTCACTATGAGCCTTTAAAAAATTAATAAATATTTAATAATTGATTAAATATCACACTTAAATCAAGAAGAATTTAAATGAACAAGATTTCTTTTATCTTATTCCCATATCTATCTCATATGTCACACATATGACGCCACTAGTCTAAATCACATTGTGAAGACACACTCTCACAGGCCTTCTCTATTGATCTCTCTGTAAAATACTAGATACATAAATTTTATTAGTGTTAACAAACAACAATGAGAAAAATAACTAAATATGTGTTATCACCGTCTTATTTAAATAGTTTATTGAGTAAATTCACTCCCGATCCATTCTTAGAAATTGCTTTTAACACATGATCTGTTGTCAGAAATATTTTAACCATAAGTCTAGTACTTCGAATTTTTAGAGTTTCCACTCCAATTTTCAACAATAACATCGCCAAAGTGTTGGATGATGGACATAATGACTCTTTTAACCATGTAATGTTTTTTCTTCAAACAATATGTTACATGTTCAAATAAGCATTAAGTATAGATAGAATATAAGAGAAAAATATTGACAATGAATTAAAATGATATGTACAGATTCAAATAATATTTTTTCAAATGATATTACAGATTGAAACGATTTTTATTTTTCTCACTCACTTAATTTATATATTTACCTATTTTAAAAATACTTTTTTATGTACTCATATTTAACTTACTCAACTGATAAAAAGAAAATAAGACCAAACATTATAAAATGGATTGCTATTCAATATAATGCCTCTAAATATTTATTTAAATTATACATAATATTTTTTATACATAATAAATAATTCTAAAGTTTTTTTAATCTAACCTCAAGGTTAAGCATTTAAGTGAGGAAGCAGAAACCGTCAAAGTATACTATCATAAGGGCAAATATGAGATTTTCAAATTTTTTAACGTTGAAATTGATGGAATGGATCGAGTGTCAGAGATTTCTTAGTCCTTGGACTATTCATGGTGAACATTTAGTCAATGGACTAAGGATTGAAGTCATTTTGTGAAATGGAACGAAAGTTAATTTTCCCTAGTTTATTTGCTTTCACAGTGTCTCCCCTATATCTCTTAAAAGATCTACATATAGTAATGAAGACCACTCAAATGTAAAATGTTGATGCACAATGACCATATTGATAATCATTAACAATACACTATCAATCATCACGTATAAATCAAAACTATGTAAGGAATTAACATTTTTATCTCAAGATCTTTGAAATTTGTGTCTTTTTTCTCTTGCAAAAGAGTGTTATAATTTATTTGCCATAAATTATATTATACTTTGTTGCAAACTACTATGTACGAGGTAAATTCTTTGCCATGTGGACCTATATCCGACCCCCTACCAGTTTGATGTTAATGGTCTCTAGGACCTAATGTTCTCAATTTCTCATATTATATGTTTTGGCTGGACCTCTCTCACATATGCCAGATATAGTTGATTAAACATATATCTAAGGTGATAGAAGATGGATTGCCTATAGATTTAGGTGTTGCCAAAGTAGGGTAAGAAACCAACGCCTGAGATGGTCAGGTTCAACAAGTGTTTCCAATGTAGGCCAAGAAAAACATGTCTAAGATGTACTAGGAGGTGGACCTCTTTGACAATCTGACCTACCAGTGAATCCACCTAAGGGACCATACAAAACACATGCCTAAGATCATGTAGCAGCTTGAGATGTCCACTAACTCTTACTAAACTTCTTCATCTACCACATAATAAAATATAGTAATTATTAAGTTATTAGAAATCATAGTAAATTTATTTGTATTGGTTTTCAAGGCCATTTAGGCCAATCCAAACTAGTAACCAGTTTGAGACCCTAGAAATCAAACCAGTTTTGGTTTCTGTAGCCTTAAGGTTTTGTTTTAAAGATTAGTTGACATGATCCAGCCCTGATCTGTCCCATGCAATCCTGATTGGAGTTCAGATCAGCTGGATCCGATTTGGATCAGCCTTAAGGCATTGTTTTGAAGGGCATTCGGCATGATCCAGACCCATTTATGCCATACCAAGATAGTAACATTTTTTTTGGCCTAAAAGGCCTTGGAAACCAATCCAAATCAGTATTTATCCCTATTTAAGCTCTTCCCTACCTATATTAAGGTCCCAATCTCTATCTCTATCCCGATCCTGATCTCTATATCTATCTATATCCATATCCCAATATTTATTTGTATCCCAATCTCTATCTCTATCCTGATTTTTATTCAAACTAATCTCATCTCTATCACTATCTATATCCTGATCCCAATCTCTATCCATGTCTAGATCTTGATCTCTATCTCTATCCCAATCTTTATCCCTATACCAGTAAAATTTCTATCCATAACTATTATTACGCATTAGAAAATGAAATTTGAACCATGTATTAATGTAGCAATAAATTGTGTACATTCTTCAGTCAAGTAGCCCTAAGCAATTGAACCTTCATTTTTTGCCTTATTATTCACATAATTTTTGAGTCTCCTTAAATAGCTTTCAATTGGTTACATCTACCAGTATTGAACTCATCCAGACATTCTGATATCATATGCCAAATGCACAACTAAATAGATCATAAAATTATAAAATGATGGTAAAAAAAAGTTTTTTGAGTTTGCATAATGTTATTGCAATCTTAAAATCACAATCTTTCCAAATATTAATATTCAAAACTTTAGCATAAATGATCTAAAAATACTTGCATGACTCTATAGTTGGACTAAGTACATATTTTGATATGTTACCTTGAAATGCTAGAGTAATAATGATCTACATCATGACATGACAATCATGACTTTACGACATAACAATCGTGACCTTTTAACCCACTAATTGTTACACTACTTCTACACACCAACTTAAATTTGAAGAATAACCATATAGCACTTGAATATTCTATATGAAAGTAAGTATCTAAGATTTTTTTTCATTGCTAAACCTATAAATTGTATCTAAAAATTTAGATGAACTCTCATGTGGATGTAATTCCAAATGAATTTATCAATCTACGAAATCTTTTTTTTTTCAAATGGTCTTTATCATTTCCTAATAGGTTGAATATGTCAAGAATATTATCACACACATTCATTTCAATGTGCTCATCCAAATGATGATGAATAGTTAGAGATGTCCAATAGGGTAGTTGTTTAAAAATATGCTTCTTTTTTATTCCAACTTTTGTTCTTTAGTAAATTCTTCTTCCAATTGTCCAGATCTTTCTTAAATGGTTTCCCTAATCTAAACACATACATCTATTGTTGTTGTCTCCATATCTTGTGTCTTCTTAACAATTTTGTGTTTCTTTCATATATTGTTGGCCATCAAAGAGATGCTTGTTTTGATTCTTTCTCTATCTATATGCTATTAGTAGGAACTAAAATGTCCTAGATAACTTTATTTTCGACTATGAGCAAGTCGAATAGAATGTGTTTTCTCATTACAAATTGGACAAGCTAATTTCTTTTTTCACCGAATAAATTTGCAATCCAAAAAAAATATTTATCGTACACAATAGCATGATTCAAATTATAATTTTTTTTTCTTTAAAGTGCCATATATTTCTAATATGATCTCTTATAATCCTTTAACTCTTCCACTAGGACTATAAGAATACATCAATATCAGCTTTGGGAGCTCATGGACTAGGTATTAATAACAATATCATGGTATGTGCCATTTTTTATAAACATCCAAGGTAAATTGTATATCATTGTAGGAATAAGCCACACACTATACTTTGAAGATATGTTACTAAACTAGTTAAAATCAATTGCAGCCAACCCAAGCCTAATGTTGTCTTTCTCTAATGCAAAATCAGGGTACCTTTCATCAAATCTTTTACAAGAGCCCAAATCAACAGGATGACAGTTCTCTCAACTTTCTTGATATGACCGTGATTCGCTATGTCATGTCATCCACTTACTATATTGGCCGATATAAATAAATGCCGCAACCTATATTTTAATGAAATATAGTATAAAGTTTTTTATGCCACATGTTTACTTGTATTTTTAGGATATTCTTTATAACTTAGATTGTCATATTGTGGACAAATAGTTTAGCTCTATCTTCTTTCTAAAAGAGAATACAGTCATTTTACATGCATCAATTTTATGATAACTTAGCCATAAGTCTTTAATATTTTTTTAAGTTTAAATTAATTGTCAAGGACACTTGCATCTTGCAGTAAGATTTATTAAAATAAAGATAGTATCATATACATACAATTTCAAGTAAGACAATTTATTGACTTTAGCTTATTTAACTTTAAAATAAATTTTAATTCAAATATATCTTCGCAACCTTCATTTAAAGATGTTTAGGCATCTTCTAGTAGGCGATAATATTTTTGTGTATCTTCATTTGGTTTATTCTCGTTATGAATAATGATAGATTGGTTGTTTCAAATACCTTCCATCATTTCCATCATCATTAACTCTTTTATCTTATGGTTCATTTAGATGTACTTCATTTTCTTCTATTATATCAACTTTGATTTCACTGAGACTTATCCATGTTCGATAATTTTACCATATATCATATATTAAATATTCTTTTGTCACATTCTTTGTTAAGATGAAAGTGTTATAACATCTTTTAAATGAATATTGGATTAATTTCTTATCCTCACCATGTTCAAATTGGGATGTACATTTATGAAAAATATAATCTAAAAATTTTTATATTCTTTGAAAATATCTATGATCTAATCAATGAGAATATCTATACAAGACTTATCTAAGTTACCCATGTATACTAATTATTTTTTAAAATTATACATAGAAATATATGCAAAATTGAACAATTATATGTAAAAATGAAATATTAAATACATATTATAATTATTTATAACCAACCGTCTCTAGATGTAGTAAGTCTCGAACAAGGATCTCAATTGAAACTTCTTGATGTTGACACCAAAAATGGGTGATGACCTTTGTAAGGAAATGATGTATTCGGATATTCCCACCCACACTCACCTTGATCCCCAAATGTTGGGCCCTTGGTGTCACTTGGGTGCCGGAGAGACTATTCAGGTCGTGTGAGAAGGAGATCAGAAAGGGAAAATTAATGGAAATAAAGCATGAGTGAAGGAGATAGGGGTAAGTGATGAGAAGGTGGTCTCCAAGAGCCATGAGCTTTGATTTATGTAGAAAATTAAATTAAAAATAGACTGAGAAAAGTTGATAGTGTACGTACCTTTAGCAGGGAGATCATGTGATGGTTTAAGCTTTTGCTTCTTTGGCAGGGTGAGGAAGAAGAGTCTCCAATCAAGTGTTTGCTTGATTTTTTGTGCAAATAAAAGGTAAAAGACTAGTAAAAGAAGGAATTATACTTTGGTGAAGTGTAGCATCCATAAAGAGAATATCATAATAAAAACAATTGGAAACAAACTCACCAATTTCGAGGTTAGCCCTAACCCTTTTTTAGGTTAAATATGATGATACAAAGTAAATAATAATAATGCTAGAAATTATTCTAAATTATATAAAAATGAATTTAGTAAAACAAACTTGATTAGGGATGATGAAGATAACATGACCCAGATAAGGCAACTATCGGGTTAGACCGTTTCAAATTCTGCTGGTGTAACTTCAATGTCGATGCCACCCCAAGCAATTTGGAAGTTGGAATGGACTCCCATTTGCTCAAATAAAAAAATGAATCACCAGGGTTGATTTTATATAAAGGGAGGTTGCCTTGGATCCTCTGGGAAAAGGTCAAGAATTTTCTAAGAAATATGTTGACAAAAAGTGCAAATCTAGGGATTGCCAACACGATGTCAATACAGACAGTGGTATGAGTGGATGGGAGTTAGAATCGACTCCTACTTGCTGAAAAAGGATTATATGATGAGAATTGACTAAAGGGTATATTGGTTGAATTCACTGGGAATATGATGAGAATTGACTAAGAACTCAATGACAGAAAGGTGTAGAATTTGGATAAGCCTGTGTAGCATCAATGTAGAAACCACCATGAATGGAGGAGAGGTCATAATTGATCTCCGTTTGTTGTATATAGAAGATGACAATATGGGGAAAAGTTCTTCTAAGAAGGCCTAGCTAGAATCCACCTGAAGAAATCTGTGTAAGCAGAAGAATAGCAAATAGCACTATGGAGCGTGAATCAGACTTCTTTCTCTCTTTGGACTAACTTCTTTGCACCTTGGTAAAGGGAGGATGATTGGAGGAGCTTGGAATGAGACTAGGGTGGCTGAAAAATGGAGAATTATTCCTAGGTCACTCAAATAAGTCTCCTTTTATAGAGGATGTGAAACAAATCAAAAAATAGCAAGTTTTGATGTGAGAGATCGCACATCTCTCAAGATTTGGTGCATCTGACCATATCTTGGATCAAATAGACAAGCCTCAATTTATCAAGCCACATGGCATTTTCTTTGCCAAAAAATGAGATCAAGAAATCAAAAAAAATGAGAAATGTGACCTTCCTTGAACAATTTAGGCAAGATTGACTACAGCGAGATCTTCCTTGCCAAGTAAGACAAATACAAAAAAAAATCTTCACTTTTGCATCGATGTGCATATGAACCTTCTAGAAACCACGTAAAAAAATTTGGAAAATGGTGGCTACGACTTGGATGTTGCACCTATTAGACTTCTATGCAGACCCACATGGCTATACAAAAAATGTTGGTGATGATCATAAAAGCTCGAAATGTTGAATGATAAGACACAAAAGTGTCCAAAAGGACCCAGAATGGCTGAATAGACTAATAACTTGGAAAACTTGGTACAACTAGGCGGTCTTGGTGTTGACCCGATTAACCTGATCAAGTCATCAATAATCGGAAAGCCTGACGGCAACCGAGAAACCCTAGCTTGTTTGTAGATGCTCTAAAAGACTTATGCTCAATACATCATTATCCAAAAATGACTTGGCATTGATTTAAGTGGTGTAATCATGAATATCATTTATGGAACAGGAGTTTTAAGCTCTAAAACTTATATACACTTAAAAATAAGAAAAGATAGATGATTAGATAAATACTCTATCAGTTTGGTATGAAATTTCTTATAAATCAAAATACTTTTATTTGATTTACTGGCATAGTTTGCTTGAAAGGGCTTATAATCCAAACCAAAATGGTTATCTATTTGGTTTGGTTTGAAAGGCCTTAGAAATCAAACCAAACATGCTTGAAAGGGTTTATAAAACAAATCAAACCAGTTTTGAAAGGCCTTAAAATTGAAAAACCTTAGAAGCAAAACCAGTATTGAAAGGTCTTATAATTATAAGGTTGTCTTGGTTTGAAAAGGCATAGAAGCCTAACCAAATTGGTTCATTTTGTTATCTTTAGTTTGGTTTGGTTTGAAGGGATTTAGAAACCCATTTTAAAGGCTTAGAAATTAAATCAAACTGGTTCATTCGGTTTACTGGCTTGGTTAGGCATGAAAGGGCTTAAAAGGCTATGAAAGGGATTTGAAACCATTGGTTTCAAAGGGCTTACAAACCAAACCAAACTAGCTTGGCTTGGTTCGAAAGGGTTTAGAAACCAAACTACTTTGAAAGGCCATAGAATTGAAAAGCCTGTTTGGTTTGAAATGGCTTAGATAAAAACTTTCCTTATTGGGTCTACCGATTTGCTATTAAAGGGCTTACAAACCAAGCCAAACTAGTTATCACTTTGGTTTGGTTTAAAAGGCCTTAGAAATCAAATCAAACCAAGTTGGTTTATAAGCCCTTTCAAAGCAAACTAAACTGATAGACCAAATAAAAGAAGTATTTTTATTTGTAAGCCCTTTCAAACCAAACAAGGTTATCAATTTTATGGCACCAAACTGACATGAAAAGGTTTAGAAACTAAATCAATCTAGTTTTGAAAGGCCTTATAAATAAAAGACCTTAGAAACCAAATCAGTTTTGACATGCCTTAGAAATGAAAGGCCAATTTGGTTTGAAAGGGCTTAGATGCCTAACTAAATCAGTTCATTCAATTGCCTTTGGTTTGGTTTGGTTTGATTTAAAAGGGCTTAGATTCCCATTTGATAGGTCTTAAAAATCAAACCAAACATGTTCATTTGTTTCATTGGTTTGGTTCGGTTTGAAAGGGCTTAAAAGGCTTTGAAAGGTATTAAAAACAAACTAATTGGTTTGGCTACAAACAGCATATATACCAATCATACGAAGCCAGTTTGACTTGGTTTGAAAGGGTTTAGAAACCAAACCAACTAATTTTAAATGTCATAGAATTTGAAAAATGTTAGAAACCAAACTAGTTTTGAAAAGCCTTAGAATTGAAATGTCAGTTAGGTTTGATAGGGTTTAGAAATCAAAATACTTCTTTTATTTGGCTTATCAATTTAAATTTTTTTGAAACAACTTACAAACCAAACAAAACTGGTTTTATTTGGTTTAAAAGGTCTTAGAAATAAAATCAGAGTGGTTTGAAAAGGTTTAGAAATCAAATCAAACTAATTTTGAAAGGCCTTAAAACTGAAAGACCTTATAAACCAAACCAGATTTCAAAAGACCTTAGAATTGAAAGGCCAGTATAGTTTGAAAGGGCTTAAAAGCCTAACCAAACTGATTCATTCAATTATATTTGGTTTGTTTTGGTTTGGTTTGAAGGGCCAATTTCATTTAAAAGGGCTTAGAAGCCTAACCAAACCGGTCCATTCAATTACCTTTGGTTTCGTTTGGTCTACTTTGAAAGGGCTTAGAAAATCATTTGAAAGACCTTAAAAATCAAACCAAACTGGGTCATTTGGTTTACTATTTGGTTAGTTTTGCAAGGGCTTAAAAGGCTTTGAAAGGGATTAGAAACCAAACAAATTCCAAGGGTTTATGCCATGTTTGGTAACACTATTAAACACCTCTATCGCTATCAATTTTAAAATTAATATTGATAGTAATCACCAAGAGGTGTTTGGTAAATAATATTAATTTTAAATTTAGTAGTGTAAACAAAACAAGTTTTGTAATACAAGTGTCAACTTGTATCAATTTGATATTAATACTCTACTTTTACAAATATCAATATTAAAACTCATATGACATCATGTTTGACATTCTAATCAAACAGGCCATTAAAAATAAAAACAAACCAGTTTGGCTTGATTCGAAAGGGTTTAGAAACCAAACCAAACATTTTTTGAAAGGCCTTAGAATTGAAAGGCTGGCTTGGGTTGAAAGGGCTTAGAAGCTTAACCTAATTGGTTCTTTTAGTTTATTAGTGTTCGGTTTGAAAGGGCTTATAAACCTATTTGAAAGGTCATAGAAATAAAACCAAATAGGTTCATTTGGTTTTTTGGTCTGGTTTGGTTTGAATGTGAAGACCTAAATCTTTGAGTTTATATAATGCTTAAATTGAATTTAAGATAACTAAAACATAAAATCTTATGTTTGATGAGGTAGGTGTAGACATGCAAATTTTGGTCTAGTTAAAGAGCTCAAAAACTCTTGTTTTATGAAGTACATTCAAGTATCCCATCAAGAAAATTGAGTTTTTTTTTGGAATCATGGGCTTTTCGCACTCATTCAACATCTCCAGGACTTAGTACCTCATTAGGGGGTGCTTTGAACAAGCTACTAGTGCCCCCCTAATGGGGCACTAGGATTTGCTCTTGGTGCCTTGTATATAGGGCACCAGATGCCCTATTTATGGGGCTTTTACTTTTTTTGACAAATTTTTAGCAAATTTGACTCCCGAAACAACACAGGTCAGAGGCATGGTCGAGCATTAATTGCCCCATTTTGACCAAAATGCATCATAAGGGGGCACTTCGATACAAA
The DNA here is from genome assembly GCA_036172225.1 of Cryptocoryne crispatula var. balansae. Lineage (NCBI taxonomy): Eukaryota > Viridiplantae > Streptophyta > Magnoliopsida > Alismatales > Araceae > Cryptocoryne > Cryptocoryne crispatula. Next base: position 9,596,558 of record CM069927.1, read on the forward strand.
TGATAATTTTTTCCAATTCCTAATTTCGCCATCTTTCTTTTGGATTCCCTTTTCATCCCTACCACCACAATACATCCATTCATCCCAAGAAACCCCCAAGCCCCCACACCCTTTAGAGAACCCCTCTAAAAGAAGAAAATAAAGCACCCTTTTATCTTCTTCCTATAGTTTTCTCTCAACTTTTGGAGGTTTCCTAATCAAATAGGGCCCATTTACTCCTCCCAAGTATTCTTTGGTGTCAAAATTACCACAAGAAATTGTGCCAACACATTGGAGATCACCCAAGAGCCTAGAGGGAAGCAAGGAAAAAGCCCCAATAGTCTGCTAGAAAGGGCACTACCCTTAGCACCCCACCAACATGGCACTTGTAGACAAATTTTGTCTTCTTGTGTTTTTAGTGCTTTTTCACCTCATTTTTCGATTCCCCGCTACTCTCTTTAATACAAATTTGCATACTAACATTGTCTAGCACACATTTGAGCATCCATTTACATTTTCATACTTATTTAAATCATCCAACAAAGATGTTGGGATCTAATCTCAATCTGGTCCATACTCAACCTTTTATCATTTCATGTTCATTTTGATCATGTTGCTACACACGTTTTAGTTATAATGTTATTTTCACTTATTTTATTATTTTCTTTTGGACATTTTAGGAGAAGTCAGTCAGAGTAAAGTTGCACACCCCAACAACCAGATCAAACAAAAGAAATACCTCAAGCTCCCTCTTTTCAACCGACCAAGAAGAAGGAAGTTGAACTCTACGGGCACATCTCCCCCATCCCCCTAAAAGGTGCATTGGTCTACACAATTTTTATTTTCCTTTACATTTTTAGCCCACAGCTCCTAATGACTACATACAAACACAAAACATCATGTCCATAGTAGGATAACAGAAAATTAGCCCTTAAAATTTTAAAGATAAGATTCTATTGTCATCTTAAAGAAGAAAATCTTAATAAGTACATAAAATAATCTATTGTTGAAAATATGTTCCTATCACAAGAAAAGTCTTAAGATAATGTTTGTCAAATAATTTTACTTAACAAGCATATTATCTTAATAGTATTTTATTATTCTCTCTCCTACACCCTCTTTTTTTCTTTATAAAATATAGGACATACTTTCCAATTAAGAAGAAAGCTTTTAAATTTTTTGAGATATATTTTTAAATATAAATAATTATATAGAATGGCATGTAAAAGGTGCAAGCCAAACATGAAACTTCAATTAGCCCCTAAACTAAAATCTTTGAGTTTATAATTCTAAAATTCTAGTAAGTTCTATTTAAACAAATCTAATAAACAAAAAAAGGGTTAGAAACAAACTTAAACAAATTTAACATTTAAACAAGTCTTAATACTTAACATTTATAAACAACATTAACAAGTAGTTAAATCACATTCAAATCAAGTTTAGATAAACCCTAAACCAACAATTAGACTAAATTAAGTTGAAATCATATGCAAACAAACCATAAAAAAATGAAATTCATAAAAAATATACTTTAAAATTCATAAATGAACAACTAGTTAGGGTTGGTAGGAACCTAAAGAAGAAGATCCGTGCATGAGGAAGGCAAAGGCAACAGATGTTAGTGGCAATGGTGGCACCACATCAATCTTGCGAAATAGAGAGACAACCGGATAAGTCTTTGGTAGTGGCACCCAATGCAATGGTGGTGGTAAGAGAGGAAGATAGTTTTGCGAGAGAGGGGAGGCTTTCATGAGAGAGGGAGAAAGTGGATGAAGAAGAAGGAGAAAAAGGGGTGCACAAGTTAAAAATTGAAAAAACACTAGCGATGGCTCAAAGGTCCATTTAAAATCATTGGTGATGGCTTCAAGTGTCTCCTTGTCATCCGACCATTGAATAGTTGAGTTTTAATCTATCGAGATAGTTTAAGCCATTGCTAGTAAAATGCATTCGTGATGGTTTGGTAAAGCCATCATTAATGAGACCTTAAGTTTCGCCTGAAATCTACTCTCCGGATTTTTTTTTCTTTCGCTACAACTAAGGCCATTGCTAATACATCATCTGGAGACAATTTTATCTAGTCATTGCTAATAAGCCTAATTAGAGATGACTTTTTAAAGCCATCACCATTAACCCATCTATAATAATATATTTTCTTGTAGTAATAATGAATAAAGCACAAGGTAACTTATGAAACAACAGAGGGTGTGAAAACTTTTTCTATTGGTTGGTATTTTTTTACTAAATTTTATGTTATTTTCTTTAACCATATGTTGTTTAAGAAGCAAGAGAACGACAAGGTATGAACCTTATGGTATTGATTTAGTAGAACAGACATCATCATAGAGAACACCTAACTATAAGTTAAAAAAGAAGGGATTCCTCTACAAGGATGACCTTAGACTGGGTGATATAAGTGGAGGATAAAAAAACTCATTATTCTCCTCCACTAAAGACCCTTTAAGACTATTACAATTAGGAGATAAATGAGACAAAATGCAAAGAGTATTAAGTTTATTTTACAACACAAGTCATAGTAATGAACCCTAGTTCAGGATGGCATGGTGGTTATCAAGAACTAGATATATCAACTATGGTGAACCCAACCATGTAATCATTCTTTTTGAGTTTGAGAGTGTCTTTGATTTGGATTGTGTGTTAGAAAGTTTTGTCAAATTCTCAAAAAATACATCCTTGAGTTTTGAAAGATTTTTTTGACACAAATTTTAGGTGTCTATTTTTCTCAAAATTTCAAATTCTTATATATTTTTAGAGCACATAAATAAAAAATTTTAATGCATTTGGTTAGGTTTTTAAAATGTTAAGTTAAATCCAAACTCAGATGATGCAACAATCAAGTTTCCCATTTTCAACTTGAAACCCAATAAAAATTTTAAAATTAGGCTAGTTATCAATTTACAAGTCTAATTAATTCATTCATTTTTCAATCATTGTATCATTTAGACAAAGCATATTGTGTATGAATATCTTGCTAGATTCTCTTCTATTTTCAAGGCCAGTACTAGTTTTCAAAGTAAAATGATAAGTTATTAACTTAATTTAAGTGGTTGAGGTCAATTAATGGCTAATGCCATGTTTGTAACACTTTTAGGCCCAATATCTATAACAATTTTGATATTGATATTAAAAGTTAGAAGCAATGGAAGTATGCTAGAGTATCAGTTTTAGTTTTTAAGATTAACAGTACAAGTTCCCCTCACCAAAAGGCTTCTTCATCTTTGATAGGAGTGGAGATGAGAGTTCAGGTTAGGGTCTCCAACGAGGAACACCCACTGTCATCAACCTTTTCAATCTCCAGTGAGGAGGACTTCCGTTCCACCATAAACTCTCGACAAGCAGATGGCTACTAGCTCAAGAATAGTGAAAGGAGCATCTCATTCAGTTTTAATATGGTTGCTAGCTTGAGATGTCAAGACAAATTTGTATTGTTAATCTTAAAAATTAAAACTGATACTCTAGCATACTTCCATTGTCTCTAGCTTTTAATATCAACATCAAAATTGTTATCGATATTGGGCCTAAAAGTGTTACCAAACATGGCATTAACCATTAATTGACCTCACACTTAAATTAAGTTAATAATTTATCATTTTACTTTGAAAACTAGTACTAGCCTTGAAAATAGATGAGAATATAGCAAGACATTCATACACAATATGCTTTGTCTAAATGATACAATGATTGAAAAATGAATTAATTAATTAGACTTCTAAATTGAAAATTAGCCTAATTTTAAAATTTTTATTGGGTTTCAAGTTGAAAATGGGAAACTTGATAGTTGCATCATTTGATTTTGGATTTAACTTAACAATTTAAAAATCTAACCATATGCATTAAACATTTTTATTTTTGTGCTCTAAAAATATATAAGAATTTAAAATTTTGAAAAAAATAAACAACTAAAATTTGTGTCATAAAATTTTTTCAAAACTCAAGGATGTATTTTTTGAGAATTTGACAAAACTTTCTAACACACAATCCAAATCAAAGACACTCTCAAACTAAAAAAGCAATGGTTACATGGTTGGGTGCACCATAGTTGATATATCTAGTTCTTGATAACCACCATGCCATCCTGAACTAGGGTTCACTATTATGACTTGTGTTGTGAAATAAACTTAATACTCTTTGCATTTTGTCTCATTTCTTTCCTAATTGTAATAGTCTTAAAGGATCTTTAGTGGAGAAGAATAATGGGTTGTTTCAACCTCCATTTATATCACTATGAATTTTAGAGTAAATAGTGATTCAAGTGGACTTAGTTAGCTTAGTAGTGGGGTCTTGTAACCTCCCATGTAAGTAGTGGGAGTGAATTTCTTGCAGCACATTCAAGTGAATTTTTAAGGGGGTTTAAAAGTCTTATTAGGGGAGTTATCTATGTAGAAAGGCTACCTAAGACCTATATATACATGGGCCTATTTGTTCTTTGGATGCAACCCTTGTAAGAAAATTTCTAAAGCGAGTATTTTATGGTCTTCTTCTATTTTGTATATCCTTGTGTTATCTTATCTTTCTCCATTGCCTTTAGCTAAACTCTTGTTATAGATAGTCCCATCACACTTCCAAAAAAGTGGTATAAAACCATGTATAGTACAATGATGCCCTTCCAAATCCGTTGTCTCTTTACAGGAAACCATGATAATTGGAGCATCCAAATGATGACACTTCTTGGTTTTCAAGATGTGTGAGAGGTCATCATGAAAGGCTATGAAAAGACAAGAATAATGATGGTTTAATTCCGAATCAAAGGGCACTATTTCTCATTTATTAAGGAGTAGATGAAGCTACCTTTGAGAATATCACTAAAACAACTTCATCAAGGACCACATAGTGATAAAAATATATGCCCTACAAGCCAATCATATATGATGTGATTTGACATTTCTAGATATATCTTATTCAATTAATTAGGCAAATCTTCATTATAAGCTCTTATTAGATGCGAATATCATAATGAAGTCCTTGATTAGATACAATGATGATTAAATCATGATGAGATCATGATAATGAGATTGATCATCTAGAGGTATTTGATCTAAATGTTCCTAGTCATAGTATACTTGAGACGGGATATCAAGGATCCGAATAGACTAGTGTATGTGATGTCTTCTCATGTGATGAGGACGATCGATCTTATTGGTCATTAGTGTGGATACACTGAGATACACATACAGGTGCTCATTAGTTGAATGAGTTCACTGAACTGACCGAATTAGAAACCCTGAATGGTATTTTGCCGAACTATCTATCAGGGTTTTCAATCATCACGGTTGCATGGTTGGACCTTTGACCTGAGTCACCAAAGATGCATTGTTGGGTGGAACTTGTGCTTTGATCATTGCCTTATGGATCACCGTATAGATGGTCCAGTATAGCGATGGATCGGGTACAAGGAAAACCTGATGGAGGCAATTGAGCGGTTGGACAACAAGGGATCGTCCACTTTTGGTAAGTGAGAGTGAATGTCCTATAGGATAGTACTCTAAATCCCTGGCCAGGGTAGATAGGATGATTGGAAAAGGAGTTTTCCAATTGATCTAATTCCGAGTACAGGATCCTATAGAGTCGGTACACTAAGAAGTTGACAGTCGATGCCGTACTCCTTTCCAACCGGGACATTGGATGGACGAGGGTTTATATCCATAAGGTAACTGATGATGGAAAGGCTCAATGGATATGAGATTATCCCCATAGCCATTTATGATCATGGGATGTGGCTTGTACCCTTCATGATCGGTAGGTCGATTAATCTGTTATCAGATAACTAATTTAATTAAATTAAATAGAATTATTCTATTTTATTTAGGTCTCAACCAAATAGGCTATTGGGCCTAGTGGGTCACACACAAAAGGACTTATCCACAAGTACAGGGACAAGGGCATAATTTATGGAGATTTTGGGTTTTTATGAAAAATTCTAAAATTCTCTATAAATACTAATGGTTTCAGCCAAACCTGATCAAGCCAAGGGTGAAAACCACATCCCTAGCCTCCTCCCTACCTCCTCCTCTCTCTAGAAGGTGTCCATGGTCGATGGAGCTCCGTTCTTGAAGGGACATTCCAACAAAATGAAGTTACCCTCTTTTAGGCTATAGAAAGACCCCATATAAGAGATTTATGAGGTTCCAAGTCCGTCCCTCACTCTGTATTGTCTACCATTACACTCTCAAAGCCTCATGATTCCTCCCCAAGATCTTAAACCATCCCAAAACCCTCCCCCAAAAACCCAAAAACCCACATTTTTTCTTTTTCAGAAATATGATTCTTCTCCGACTTTAAGAGCCTCTACAAGTCATTTTTCTCACATCTAACCTAAACACCCCTCTATTAGCCTTTCTTGTGTATTGACTATTTGGAGAAGCTCTCTTTTCATCTTGGAGGTCATCCTACACTCTAGGGCAAGGTCGCGAAGAATGAAAATTTTTTTGCCAAAACCAGTCCCTAGTGCCCCATCATGGGGCACTTTGACCTTGGTCAACACACCCCACCAACGGGGCACATGCAGTTAGCGCTCCATCAGTGGGGCACTAGTAGGGACAGACCCTATTTTATATTATTTTGAGTTATTTTACTCTCCCGTTCGATCATTTGCTTCTCTCTTTCACTCTAACCTTTATTATCACATTGTTTAGCATACATTAGGCCGCTAATTTGTATTTTCATGCATCTTTAAACCTTTCAAATAGGGGTTGGGATTTAGTCCCAATCTGGTTAGTTATTTTTCTTTTGCATGTTTGGATTCAAATTTGAGAATGATGCTATACTTTCACTAGAAATAATGATGCTTTCACTCATTTCTATGTTTTATTATGAACATTTTTAGGTAAATCTAACCAAAATAGAGCTTCAATGAGATCAAAGAAAATGAACTCACTAAAGCTCTCTTCTTTTAGCTGGCCAAGAGAGAAGAAGTCAGAACCCAACAATCTCTCCTCTTTCAAAGGTACGTCGGTAATTTTTATTCTCCATTTAATTTCTTTTTATTCTACTTTATTATGGAGTCTTTGGCTCCTGGCGATCACTACCATCCCATTCACCAAGTCTCCAAAGAAAGCGTAGGGCAAAAAAAGGAGATCTGGATCCGTTTTAGATGTCTACAATGAGTTGAAGAAAAGAAATCTTTGCCAACATTGATAAAACCAAGGATGGTCAAGTTACATTTGGTGATTCTCTTAAAATAGCAATCAAAGGAAAAGGTAACATCTTTTTCCATTCGAAAAATGGTAATTACTAATTGATTCAAGAAGCTATTATATTCACAACATGAAAGATAACATTTTTATTTTGGGACAACTCTTAGAGAAAGGTTATAATCAGATCCACATGAAAGATCATAGTCTTTCTACAAGAGATAACAAGAAAAACTTGATTTCTAATGTTGATATGCAAAAGAATAGAATGTTCAGCTTGAATATTCAAAGTGAAGTTGCCAAGTGCTTGAAGTCTTGTCTTAAGAATGAATCTTGGCTTTGTCATTAAGATATGAACATCTCAACTTTAATAGTTTAAATTATTTGACTTTGCTTGACATGGTAAAATGCTTGCCTCATATTCATCATTCAAATGAGCTTTGTGAAAGTTATATTTTTGGTAAACACCATAGGAAGAGTTGTTCAAAGGAAGCAACAAGGAGAACACATAGACCACTTCAACCTCTTCACACCAATGTATTTAAGTCAATTTCTCCATTGTCATTCGGTAAGAGATATATTTTCTTGTCTTAGATTTCCCTAGAAAGACATTGGTGTATTTGTTGAAAGAAAAGTCTTAAGTGTTTGATGTTTTAAGAAGTTTAAGGTGTTAGGAGAAAAGCAAAGTAGTTTCTACATCAAAGCCACGAGATCTGATAGAGGAGGAGAGCTAACACCAAAGAGTTTTGAGAAGTTTTATGAAGAGAAAGATATATATTGTTCTCTTACAACTCCATATTCACCTCATCAAAATAGAGTTACTGTAAGAAGAAATCGGGCCATTCTCAATATGGCTTGAAGTATGTTGAAAAGCAAATACATGCCTAAAGATTTTTAAGGTGAAGTCATTGCTTGTGCAATTTATTTGTTAAAAGATGTCCCATAAAAGGATTATAATGAATGACAACACATGAAGTATGGTATGTAGAAAAACCATATTGAATCAAATAATGACCAAGTTAAATGGAAAAAGTAAAAGTTATATCATTCTTGGTTATGATTCTTGCACTAAGGAATATAAGTCATTTGATCCTACTAATGGAAATGTTAAGGTGAATGAAGATGTCATCTTCAATGAAGAAGCCTCAAGGAATTGGGGCACAAATGACACCAATTAGAAAGTTAACACTTCTTTTAAGGAAGAGATACAAGAAAATGAACAACAAATGTCTCATACTCCACCTACACCACCATTGTCTCCACAAGTTGGTGGTTCTTTAACTACCTCTTCTTTAGAAGAGGATTCAATGCCAAGAAAGAAAATTATATTTCTTAATGAGATCTACAAACAAAATAACCTCACTTTGTTTTGTCATTTTTCAGATATTGAACCACTAACATTTGATGATAAAATAAAAATTAAAAGATGGAAGGATGCTATGAATAATGAAATCTAATAGAAAAGAACAAACATAGGAGTTGGTAGATCTTTCAAAAGACAAGAAAGTTATTGGTGTCAAATGGGTGTACAAGACAAAAAAGAATGCAAGAGGAGAGATTGAAAGATACAAAACAAGATTGGTGGTCAAAGGATGCAATCAAAATATTGGAATTGACTATGATGAGCTATTGTTTACATTGTTTGATTAGAAACTATTCGCTTGTTTATTGCTTTGGAGCTTTAAAATCATTGAAATCATTGATAAAAATCAAGTGGATGTGAAATCATGCATTTTGAATGGTTTTATTGAAGAAGAAGTTTATGCTAATCAACCATTGGGTTAAATTGGGAAAGGACATGAAAGAAAAGTTCTAAGGCTCAAGAAGGCACTCTATTGCTTAAAACAAGCCCTAGAGCATGGAATAGTCGAATTGATAGTTATTTCCTACAAAAAAACTTTGTCAAATACCTTTATTAACATGCTTTTATGTGAAGTTAACTACAAATGAAGATATATTACTTATTTGCTTATATGTGGATGATATGATCTTCACAGGAAACAATCCACAAATGATTTATGAATTCAAATAGTGCATGATCAAAGAAGTTGAAATGATGGATATTGGGCCTATGTTTTATTTTCTTGGGTTTGAAGTGAAAAAAAAGTTTTTGAAGGTATTTTCATCTCACAAGAAGGCTATGCACAAGAAAATTTGATAAGGTACAACATGAATGATTACAACCCATCAACACACCAATGGAATGTGGTCTCAAATTGTCAAAAATGAAGATGGTGAAAATGTTGATTCTACCTTGTTCAAAAACTTGGTTGGAAGCCTTAGGTACTTGGCCTGTACAAGGTTGGATATTCTCTATGGTGTTGGTTTAGTGAGCTGATATATGGAAGAACCAAAGTTCTTACATTTCAAAGTTGCCAAAAGAATTTTTTGCTACATCAAAGGTACAATGAATCATGGATTGCTTTATTCATCAACAAATGAACTTGATCTTGTAGGCTACTTGGTTAGTGATTGGGGAGGAGACGTAGGCTACATCTTAGGAGGAACTACATTCACTCGATACTCTAAGAAATGACCTATTGTTACAGTTTCCACATGTGAAGCCGAGTATATGACATAATCACTTCAAGTATGACATGTGATTTTGTAAGGAATTGTTTATAAAACTTTGGTGTAGCGGAAGCGACGATTCCTATGGGTTATTTTAAAATATGTCTCAATCAGAACCGAACGACGAAAACCAAAAACCGATCAAGTCGGGTTCGAATATACCTTATAAAGATTCATATAATCCCATGGAGAGGAAGGAGATGAGCTTATCAAGCTCTTCAAACCATTCAAGTGTCCGGTCTCTAGCAGTATCCACACAAACTTCATTCACAGCAGGTTCTCCCTTCGCACCGGCCTCAAGAACTCTTCCCGAACGATGCTCCATCGGCCATGGATGCCTTATAAAGAGAGAAGGTAGGGAGGAGGCTAAGGAAGTGGTTAACACCATTGTCTTGATAGGGTTTGGCTGAAATCATTAGTATTTATAGAGAATTTTTGAATTTTTCATAAAAATCCAAAATCTCTATAAATTATGCCCTTGCCCCTGTACCTGTGGAAAAGTCCTTTTGTGTATGACCCACTAGGACCAATAGCCTATTTAGTTGAGGCCTAAATAAAATAGAATAATTCTATTTAATTTAATTAAATTTGTTATCCGATAATAGATTAATTGAACTACCAATCATGAAGGGTACAAGGCACATCTCATGATCCCAAATGGCTATGGGGATAATCTCATCTCCATTGAGCCTTTCCATCATCGGTTATCACATTAATATAAACCATCATCCATCCAATGTCCCGGTCGGAAAGGAGTACAGCATCGACTGTCAACTCCTTAGTGTACCAACTCTATATGATCTTGTACTCGAAATTGGTTCGATTGGAAAACTCATTTTCCAATTATCCTATCTACCTTGGCCAGGGATTTAGAGTACTATCCCATAGAACATTCACTCTCACTTACCGAGAGTGGACGATCCCTTGTTGTCTGCTCAATTACCTCTATCAGGTTTTCTTTGTACCTGAATTCATCGTTATACTGGACCATCTAAACGGTGATCCATAAGTCAATGGTCAAAGCACAAGTTCCACCCAATAAGGTATCTTTGGCGACTCGGGTCAAAGGTCCAACCATGCAACCGTGATGATAGAAAACCCTGATTGATAGTTTGATAAGATACCATTCAGAGTTTCTAATTCAGTCAATTCAGCGAACTTATTCAACTAATGAGCACCTGTATGTGTATCTCAGTGTCTCCACACTAATGACCAATGAGATCGGTCATCCTCATCACATGAGAAGACATCACATACACTAGTCTATCCGGATCCTTGATGTCCCGTCTCAAGTATCCTATGACTAGGAACATTTAGATCAAATACCTATATATGATCAATCTTATTATAATGATCTCATCATGATTTAATCATCTTCGTATTTGATCAAGGACTTCATTATGATATTCGCATATAATAAGAGCTTATAATGAAGATTTGCTTAATTAATTGAATAAGATATATCTAGAAATGTCGAATTATATCATATGTGATTGGCTTGTAAGGCATACATTTCTATCAGCTTCGGTTAAGAAGATTCCTCAATATCCTTTGTATTAATCAAATTAAGCCTACAAAGATGTTTGTTGATGACAGGTCCACAATTGCATTGTCAAGGAATCCAATGTACTATGAAATGAACAAGCATATTGATATAAGATTTCACTTCATATGGGAGCATATATAAAGGATAAGAAAATTGAGACCATTTATGTGAAAACACAAGAACAAGTTGCTAATATTCTCACCAAAGTATTGAAGGTTGATGTCGATAATAAACTCAAGAAGATGCTTGGCAAGATTTATGAAAGTGAAATAAGTTTAATAGAAGATGTTGAGAAATAAACTTAATTCATTTTGCATTTAGTCTCATTTCTCTCCTAATTCTAATAATCTTAAAGCATCTTTAGTGGAGAAGAATAATGGGTTATTTTAACCTCTATTTATATCATTATGAATTTCAAAGTAAATAGTCATTTAGGTGGAGTTAGTTGGGCTAATTATGGGGTCTTGTAACCTCCCATGCAATTAGTGGAGTTGAATTTTATGCATCACATTTAGGTGAATTTTCAAGGGAGTTTTAGAGTCATGTTAGGAGAGTTACTTACGTAGAAGGGCTATCCAAGGCCTATATATGAAAAAAATGTATGCTCTACAAGTCAATCATATTTGATATGATCTTATATTTCTTATAATATCTTATTCAGAAATAATGACATTATCTTCATTACTTGATTTATCTAGATGCATCTATCATAGTGAAGTCCTAGGTTACATGTAATGATAATTGTATCATGACGAGTTTATGATAATAAGACCAATCATATATAGATATGTGATATAAATGTTTCTATTAGCAGAATTTTTGAGATGGTACAACAAGGATCTAATAATACTAGTGTATATGATATCTTCTCATATGATAAAGATGACCAATCTCATTAGTCATTAATGTGGAGACACTAAAATACATATATAGATGCTCATTATAAAAATGAGTTCACTAAACTGACTAGTGCAAAATCACTGAACTATGTCTTACCAAACTAACGATCAGGGTATTCTATGATCATAGTTGCATAGTTTGATCTTTGACCTGAGTTGTTAAAGATGTCTTGTCAGGAAGACCATGTACTTTGACTAGCCTTATGGATCACTTATTATGGTGCTCCTATATAGTTAATAGATTGGGTATATGGAAAACCTAGTGAAGACAATTGAGTAGACAACAAGGGATCATACACTCTCGGTAGTAGAGAGAGAATCTTCTATTAATAGTGCCTTAAATTCTTAGCCAAGGTAGATAGAATAATTAAAAAAGAGTTTTTCAATTGTTCCAATTTTGAGTACAAAATTTTATAGTATCGGAATAACTAGTAGTTGACAATCGATTCCGTATTCCTATCCGATCGGGACATTAGATGGATGGGAATTTTTATCTATGTGGTAATCAATGATGAAATGGCTCTTTCGAGAGGAGTTTATCACCTAAGCCATTTTGGATCATGGGATGTGGCTTGTACCTACATAATCGATAGGTCATTAAATATATTATAAGATAATAGATTTAATTCAAAAGAAGTTATTCTTTTAATTAGGTCTTAACCAAATGGGCTATTGGGCCTAATGGGTACACACATATGTACTAATCTATTTGTTTGGTGGTAGAGGTGTTATTTGTGGAACCGGGTTGGATCTTTGTGAAAAACTCAGTTCTATAAATAATAGTGAAGATAGCACAAAACCCTATAAAGACAAGGGTGATATTTTTCCCCAACCACCTCCTTCATGTTTTTCTACCTTGGAGGCCATCAAAAGTCAATGGAACTTCATCTGAGGTGAGTCAAAAGGTTTGACATGAAAGAATGTGTGGGAATGCTCAATTTTTTTCGATATATAGGGATTGCCTTGAATCCCACAAAGGCGCATGTTCGAAATTGTTTCAAATACTAGTTTAGTTACGTCATTCGGTTGCAATCAAGACCAAAACGTTGATATTTGAGGAATCAAAACTTTTTTGCTACACCAATCTGATCAAATCGATTCCTTACTATATACATGGGCCTACTTGTTCTTTGGATGCAACCCTAGTAAGAAAGTTTATGAAGTATGTATTGTGCATTTTTATTCTATTGTGTATATCCTTGTGTTATCTTCTTCTTTCTCAATTGCCTTTAGCTCAATTCTTATGAGAGATAGTCCCATCACACTTATAACAACCCATACATGCTTAAGCAGCTACTACAAGAACAATAGTAATGACATACATGCTTGCCAAGGACCCCGAAGTTGTCACCCATTTAGTCAACCGCACAAGCTTTGTAACTAGTGATGATGGGGGGCCTCAAAGTGAAGGGTCACTTGCCGTATATGTCCTTGGATCACCTTGTGGGTGGTAACAACCTAAGAGAAGCTATAATTGTTGTGAATGTTCTATTTCATGATGCCTCTATAGTGTGTGGTTCTTGTAGTGATGGTCTTATTACCTTGCATCACCTGCATCCTCGATGTGTTGATCTTGTGCTTGCCCTACCTAGTCATGGAGATGTGCCAACAATCCAGGTAGCAACCCCACAAAGTCATGGAGCTAGGTTAGGCATAGGTGGTGGTAGTTGGTAATTTAGCATTTGTTGATGTAGAAGTTTGAGGTCTTGCAGGCTATCGACTAGCAATAACTAGTGGAAGCAGGTGACCTTGTGGATCCACCACAAAACTCCATCAATATTCAAGGATGAAAGAACTCTCTTATTGTTTGGAGCCACAATACCCTTTCACTCAAGGTGATTATGTGAGTGGGATGAATAGTATCAAAAAAAATGGCAAGCAAAATGAAGCCATATAATATCAACACTTTATTTTTTTATTAACACACGTTTGTCGACTCCAGAAACGGGTTCCGGATCGGCACCTCAAGAGAAGGTGAAAGATAGACTAGGAGAAGGGGGAGTGAATCGGAAGACACTCAGAAAATGGTAAAATCCTCACCTCGGTCCCACACTCACATTGATCCCCGAACTTTCATCTCACGGCGTCGCTCAAGCACCGGAGACGGTTCGGGTCATGTGGGAGGAGAGTGAGAAATAGAATGACTTAGAACATAAAAGAGGTGGTCTCCAGGAGTCGCGGGCTCCACTTTATGGAATGTAAATCAAGAGAGGAGTTGACCGTGTGTACCTTAGCGCGGGAGATGATATGCGGGTTAAACCTTCTTCCTCGTCGGCCGGCCGATGAGGGAGAGTCCAACCGATACTAGCTTGATCAATCTGTGCAACTTAAGACAATAAAACAAGTAAAGAATTTTATTAGACTTGTGAGAAGTGTAGTAACTGTAGTAAGAAGATAAGAAAGGAAGCCATTGGAATCGAACTCACCGTCTTCGGGGTGAGCCTTAACCCCTTTTCTTGTGTTTTTAATTATGTAAAAATGATGCAAATGAAATAAAAGATGTTCTAAAATAGTAAATAAACTGAATGAAATGAGTTAAGAAGAACTTATGAAGTGTATGGCTTGAGTTGAAGCCAAGTTGGTTGTAGAAGGCCAGTTTGGGTAGCCTTGCACTCTTCTGACGCGACATTGGTGCAAAAAATGTTGTGAACAACCCCGATGTCAGAATCGAGTTTCTTTTATTTCTATAGATGGAGAACTCGGAGAGGAAGAGATATTATTTTGATGACTTCTCCAAAGTTTTCCTTTAGAAGTCTGTAAAAATTCTGGAAGTGGACGGATGTGGAAAAACAGAACCTGGATGCGCACCCTCAGTGCAGCAATCGCCACGGACAGACGGAAAGTCAGAATCGAGTGCCGCTGGTTGCAAATGAAATAGGACGAAGAGGGGAACAACTCCAATATTGAAGACTTTTGCAGAAATATATCCAAATTTTATACAATAGCCTATGAAGTCGGTTGATGCAGAATACACGGATTAAGCCTTCTCCGTCACTTCGGGATCAATCTCTCGACGTCGGATCACCTTTGGACATCGGGATGGCCTTGGGAGAGAGCTTGGACGACCTCAGGATGAGCTAGGCACCGGGGATCAACCTTGGGTCATTGAGAATGGCCCTCAATTTATAGGGAATGGAAACCGGTGCAAAACATAGAAACTGGACCGACCGCGCCCCCGCCTTTCAAAGGAAGCGAGGGCGCTCAGGGTGCACCCTCGATCTGAGGGCGCACAGGGTGCACCCTCACCTTGGGGGTGCGGTCTGCATGCCCCCTGTTTCAAAGAAACCGGGGGCGCGTTACGTGTCTTATTGCTAAAATCCACCGGAACCTTCTAGAAATTACTAAAAATTGACTTGACAAACGTAATGCGCCTCCGACCCGAGGGCACGGTCAAAATAACCGATAATTAACGGGGGAAACTTTCCAAAAATACGGTTTAAAAGGTGCTAATCAGGGCAATTTCTAGTTTCCAAAAATGCATTGCGCCCCCACGTTTCAAAGGAAGCGGGGGCGCGCAGGGCGCGCCCCTAGGTTGAGGGCGCGGTGACCGCACCCTCCCAGTTCAAAGAGGGTTGTGGCGCGGTATACTCTCTCCTGCGCGCACGTTCCGCGGGCCGTAACTTGCAAATGGGATGTCCGATTCGGCTCTCGTTTGTTGTGTTGGAAAGAGGGCCTACAACCGCACCTCCTCAAGTTGGTAAACCAGCCGGCATGACTATTGAGACGTTCGCACGGGGCTTTCTACCGGTTTACCCTCTCACGAAAAGTCAAAAACTGTGGCGAAGGTCCGAAAGAGCACGGTTCCGGTCGAGGAATCTCGGGTCAATTCGGGATGACTTAAAATGATGACCGAACAAGTCCGGTACGATCGGAAAATCTGAAATCATCAAAAAATCTGAGATTAACCTGGTAAATGTGAACCGAAGCTCTAAAAAGCTGAAAATAACCATAAAACCCTAAAATTGACCGAACCGGCCGTATGGCCTCGATTGAGGAAATATATGGCTAGGATCGACCCGGATGACCCGAAAAGACCTGGTGATGACCGGAAAGGCCTAACACGTGTTCCGGAATAGCCGTGTCAGTACAGATCGAAAAGCCATAACGAAGAAACTGTTATAAATTAACGCCTACCGAAATGACTTGTCGAAAACCCCAAATGTTACGGAACACATGTGGGACTCCTGAGACCTTCAATTAAGGACTATTCAAGGTCGGTCATAGAGCAAGTTCCGTGTTTTCACAATTCACACGTGGCTCTTGCTTGAAGGTTACGGCATTGTTCCGAAAATCATTAGTCCATTCCCAACTCACAAGGGGCTCCACCAGTGTCCTTAGCTCATATCCACGAGGTAATCTGAATCAGATAACCGGTCAAATAATGGATATTGCCAATGGAATAAGAGTCTGGGGCTCCAAATCAGGCCAATTTGGCGTGTCTACAACGTTACATATTACTAACCCACCTACTCACTGACAAACCACCTATATTCTTTTACTAACCTATATTATATATTACTAACCCATCCAACCTCACTTACTAACCACCTATCATCAAATGTTAACTTGTATTTATATAATATTACAGAAATACATATATTATTAACTCCTTATAATATTAGCCACTTATATATAATACTAACCTATGACATATAATACTAACACACTACATATAACATTGATTTATTATATATAATGCTAACCCATTTCATATGATATTAACTCACTACATATAATACTAACCTTTTATATGTAATACTAATCATCTGCATATATAATACTAACACATTACATATAATACTAACGTCCCTTTACATATAGTACAAACCCACTACATATAATATTACCATTCACATGTAAAACTAACCCATTGCATATAATGCTTACCCCATATAATACTAATTCACTACATGAAATACTAACACATTACATATAATACTAACCCATTGTATACAATACTAATACATTGCATATAATACTGACTCACTAGATATAATATTAACTCCTTATAGATAATACTAACTTCATATATTTTGTTACTAACCATGCTATATAACCCACCCAAATTTGCTTATTAACCCCTAGTTATTAGGCCATGTTATATATTACAAACCAACTCATCTCATCTAGTAACCTCATGTTAGTAATAAAAATGTGAATTAATATTATATGTAAGAGGTTAGCATTATATGTAAAGTGTTAGTATTATATGAGTGAATTAATAGATTAGTATTATATGTAAGGAGCTAGTATCATAAGAGGTTAATAATATGTAGTAGAATATTATTATATGTAAAGGCTTAGTATTGTATTTAAGATGTTAGTATTATATCTACATGGCTTAATAATTGATGACATGTGGTTAGTGAGTGGGTTTGATTAAGTGAGTGGTGGTAATATATAATATGGATTAGTAATAGAATATAAGGGGTTTGTAAGTGAGCGGGTGAGTATAAGATGTGAGTTAGTGATAAAAAATAAGAGATTAATATTATATGATTTCAATTTGCTCCCTCTTTCATTTTTGATATCATCTAATTCCACATGCATGAGCTCTTTAATTGAAAGGGTGTTGAGGTTCATTTTTATTGGAGATTGCAGGATTCCCCCCTCCAGTCATATGAGGTGATCTAGACTCAAGTTCAAGAAGTTTAGGAAGTAGATAGGACCTAGCCAGACTTGAACCAGATAGGGTGTACCTTCATGCTTAATGAACACATCCTTGGCCATTACTCTCAAGTAGACCTCATAGGTCTTGTTCAAGGTGATGAATCTGATGATGGCCTTCTTTTTTTTGAATAGCTATCACAATAATTGCAGCGACATGTGCGTAAGCACTCAATGTGGGTTCGAACCTGTGCCTCCCTGTCAGGAGAACAAAAGCTGTCGGATGTCCACTATGACATAGGTACGGGATGATGTTCACAAGATGATGTATTTCATCTCCTTCAGCTACAGTTGACTTAAATATAAAAAATAAATTTAGATTCAAGTTCAACTATAATTTGATGATCCATCAAAATTCAGGGTCAAGTTGAGACCTAAATCAAATTTACTATGTTCAAGTTACGATCCTTACTAATTTTATCTACACCCGATATGTTCACCAGCCTAGAGTGTTTATCATCACAATAACAAAGAAGGTACACCATCTCAATAAAGTATATGCCCAAGCTAGTATTAATTAAGGTTTTTTATCATCACAAGTTAATCGTATCAACTGACAAAAGGGACATTACCTCAGTAATGTGCCCAGTTGAGTACCAAAAGGAATTGGAGTTTGGGACTTAGGGTTTAAGATTTAGAATTCATGGGTTTAAGATTTTTGTTTTAAGATTAGGGCTTGAGGTTTAAGAATTAGGATTTTGGTTCTAGGGGTTAGATTTATGATGAAGCCCTCGAAAACTTCGGTGCTTACCGATCTGAGCTAATTCATCTAAGTTCGAGTCATCTCAGGAAGGTGGTGGAGGGATCACTCTCCACCTCTCACAAAAAAGTGAGACCTACCAAGTTTAAATGGTGATTTTGACTTGAGGTGACTATGTGGACTCCATTTTTTTTGTAAGAAGGTGGAGGGTGCTCCATCCACTACCCTTCTGAGGTGACTCGAAGTTAATTTATCTTTATCTAAAAAATATCAAGACCAAATAATATTCAATGAGTTAAATTAATATTTTAAATAAAAATTGTATTATTAAGCTTTAGATCAGTTTGTTTGGCCTTTTTTGCCTTCTTCAGCCCGAATGTTATCCCGCATGTTGAAATTTCATATATGGCTATAAACGGAGTGAATAGGATGTTTTTGTCTCCATTTTGATTAGTTAAAAGGATAATTGTATTCAATCCAGTCAGATACAGGTAAAGATCAAATATTCTTCGCTGGATATAGATAATATTTAGTTAGAATTCTTAACTAAAATTTATTTGATTAATATATTTAGTATTGGATTTATGGGGTTTTGAGGATTGATGCCTTAGTTTAGTATTTAAGGTCCTATTTGAGGTCTTAGTTTGTATTCAATCCAGTCAAATACAAGTAAAGATTAAATATACTTCGCTGGATATAGATAATATTTAGTTAAAAATTTAACTGAAATTTATTTGATTAGTATATTTAGCATTGGATTTATGGGGTTTTGAGTATTGAGGTCTTAGTTTAGTATCTTAGGTCCTATTTGATATGGGGATGAAATATAAGGAAATAAGGATTAGCATTCTTGGTGACTAATCTCATCCTTGTTATTTTTGGTTTGAGTTAAAATTAATTATGAGGATAACTTTATGCTATGTTTGGTATAAATTTAAAGATAAAAACAAAGATAAATTTGATAATAAATTAGAGTTCGGTTTATTTTATTCTAAGATAATTTGTCGTTTATTTTGCACAATTAGTATTCAACAATAAAATCAATTTTAATTTTATAATTATTTTCTTGCAGTTCGCAACTGCAAGTCTACAAGCATAATTATTCAATTGAGAAAAACTATGTATAAACTCTCGTAACGTCATGAGTCATGACACATCACTTTGTTTAAAGGAAGCTGAAATGTAATGTTACGTTATAATTAGTTAATTAAAAAGAGGAAAAAAAATTTAGTTAATAATTATTTATTATTATTTTATTTCCTTCCTCCCCTATTTATTTCCCTTTATCCCCCTTCCCCGTACCTCCTCGTACGCTTTTCCCCCGGCGCCGCTTTTCTCCCCTTGAAAAACCCTAATTTTCTCCCCTCCACCAGCTTTTTTTTTTCTTCCCCGCGTGCGCGCCTCTGCCCAGCCGCCGCCGCGCGTCCTCCTCCACGAGCCACGCCGTCGCCACGTGCGCTCGCCGCGGTGACGCCACACCGCCGCCCGCTGCCGCGTGGCCGCCCAGTCGCCGCGCCGTCGCCCGGCCCTCCTCGTACGCCTCGGCCCCCGCGACGTCGCCGCCCTCGCGCGTACACTCGCGCCGCCGAGCGTCTCCCGCCGTTTCCTCGTACCGCCGCCGCCCTCGGCCCCGGCGCCCCCGCCCGGCCGCCGCAACCGCCTCCCCGCCCTCGAGAAGCCGCCGTCGCCACGTGCCCGTGACCGCCGTCGGCGCGAGACGCCGCCCCCCGGCGCCACGTCGCCGCCCCGCCGCCGGCGCCCGTTGACCCCTCCCCCGTTGACACCTCACGACCGCGCGCGCCCGCGCGCTCGCGCCGCCACGCCCCGTCGGCACCGGCCGCGGACCATGCGCCCGTCCGCACCGCCCGGCCGCCCGCGCGCCGCTCACCGCCCGTCGCCGCCCCGGCGACCGCCGCCTTTGACCGCGCGGCCCTGTGCGCCCGCCTGCGCCACCGCCATGCGCGCACTGCCGCCGTGCGCCGCCGTGCGCCGCTCCTCTCTCTCCCGCGCGGTACTCTCTCATCCTCTCTTCTATCGCCCTCTCTCCTATTATCCTCTATCAAGCTCCCTAGTTTATAATTCTTCTTCTACCAGTAGTTTTTAAAAAATACCTACCCGGCTCGATTTTTCGTCGTCGACACAACCGCGGCAGTTTCGTCGCCTGATTCAATTTCCTTGGAATTCCGTGCGCCGTTCGCCGTCGCCGTCAAGGTAGGCGTCTCGGCTATCCTTAGCATTCTATATATTTAATTAAATCGTAAAAATTATGTTTAGATCATCATGACTAATAGGTTGGAATTGATGGGCTGTTTTTGATTTATTTGCATGTTTAGTTAGAGTTAGATTAATCTGCTTAAGTCGTGCATGCTTAGATTAATTTGGTTATTTCTGTATGTTAGACATCATAATAGGTTTGTGTATATTTAAATCTAGCTAGTTTAGTATGTTTGCACCGCGGTAAATCTTAAACACATATATCCCGATTTGATAAAAAGCCGATGTAAGATTTAGGCATATTGTTGTTAGAATTTAGTTTATTTTTATTTTATGTGATAGATAGTTCTGTTTAAGCATGTAATTGTCATGGTTAGGTTGTATATTGCATGATCTTATTTATATGCATCAGTTTGTGATAGACTGTGGTATGGTATGCAAACATCTGGTGCATAGAACCATGGGTGTTCATCTATGTATTTCATATTTGATTGCCAATTAAATGTTTATGTGTTTACTGTCTGAGTTATTTATATGCTTGCATGGTGTGGAATGTGGTTAGTGCATTGAGCTGCATTGTGGTTGTTTTGTACTTCACCAGACTATATTAGTGGCCCGTGGGCAGCGGAGATTAGTTGAATGTGGAGCATCCTTCGATCCCAGATACCGCGGTTTATCCTAAGTACTCCCCTGCCTAGGGGTACTATGGGATTTAGTTACTATATGTTAATTCCTACTATATGGTAAATCTGGTGCTAGTTTTGTGATGTGACTACATTTTATCAGATGGAGCATGGTATTTACTCAGACAGGTGTTTAGTTGTGTATGTTGGCATAGATGTTAGTGTTCTAGATGTGTCTTTGGTTTTATGTCAGGTTGTGTATGTTGTGAGCATACCTAGAGTAGTCTGATGAGCAGGTTGTGTTGGTTTTAATGCATATAGAGTCTAGTTATCATATGGGGTAGTTGAATGACTTTGTAATCAATTAATTAAAGATATATGATTAGTTTAAACCCTATGTATTAAATCTGATTTTTAGGCTTATTATGTATTGAATACCATTAGAAATCACTAGTATAGTAGGGTAGTTCGGGTGTAAGACCTACTGAGTCTGTGGTGACTCACCCCTTCCCATTATTAAATTTTTCAGCTGATTTCGAGGAGCCTCTTCCTGAGGAGGACTTTGGAGAAGATTTCGAGGAAGACCTTGGAGTTGATCCAGAGCCGTTTGAGGACCCAGAAGAGGAGGAGTTTGGTGACGAGTGATCACCTCATATCTTCTAGGTTGCTTGAGTTTTCCTTTCTATTGTTAGTTTAGTATTTGTTTGGTGTGATTTTCAGAGGTTGTTTGGACTATGTGTTAAGTCCTCTTAGTTGTTTGGTTGTGGTTAGTTACAGTGTTTTCTTGGAGTTTGAGTTTGATTGGAACATTACAGGTTGTTTTAAATGATTCAGATTTGATGGTGTGAATTGGATTTTGTGTTCTCCTAAACTGTCCCGATATTCCGGATTTATTTTTCGCTGCGCAATTGTATATTCCGGTTCGTGACAGGAGTTGGTATCAGAGCATTCTTCCGGCCTGAAGATCCTTCTGGATCTGCTCAGATGCATTATTTGGATTTTGGAGAACAAAGTTGATTTAGATGAAGTTGATTTTGGATTCTAGATGGAATTTAGATCTTTTTGCATTATTGGAGGTTATATGTTGGAATTATCTGATTGGATGTTTACTTCTTGGAACAGGATGGCCTCCAGGGGTTACAACCGTAGGCGTGGAAATGGCGATGCACGAAATGTGCCAGAGATGAACGGGGATCAGCAAGGTCGTCGCCAGCAGAACTTAGTGCAAGGTGGAGATCAAGCCTTAGTGCAAGGTCAGGATGGAGGTCATGCGCCAGTGCAGGTTGGAGGTCAGGTACCAGATGCAGCTGGCATCCTGGGTGCCATTCACGAACTCTTCCAGACGGTTCAGGCTCATAACCAGGCTCAGTAGGGTAGGGCACAACAGCAGAATGCCAGAGCAGAGAGACCGTAGGTCAGCACCTTGGAAGAATTCAAGAGGCTGGGTCCACCAGCTTTCCGTGGCGAAAAGGACCCGGCAATGGCAGAGAACTGGTTGAGGGAGGTTGGCAAGATCTTCAGGGCCATGCAGTGTCCGCCTGAGGACATGGTCCGCCTTGCCGCTCACATGTTATCTCATTCGGCAGGAGCTTGGTGGGAGTCTTTACTCCGCACCCGATATGCTGAGGTGACAGAGGCTGAGATCGAGTGGGAAGACTTTGTCGGAGTCTTCAAGGACAAGTACGTTCCCATGCATATTCGAGATGAGAAGAAGCTGGAGTTTCTACTTCTAGAGCAGGGCAGCATGACTGTGATGGAGTACGAGAGCAAGTTTGTGGAGCTTGAAGCCTATGCACCGAACCTGTACGAGGAAGAACGCGAGAGAGCCAAGAAGTTCGTGGGTGGACTTCGTGGAGCTATCAGGGACAGGTTGGTGTCCAAGGTCTGGCGCAGTCTAGCAGCAGTTTACGAGGCAGCATGCAGGGTAGAGCAGAGTATGGGAGCCTACAGACAGCCTTCTCAGTACCAGAGGGCACCCGCACGTGCTGTACCCCAACAGGGGGTGGATCGCAAGAGGAAGATGCCAATGGTTGACATGGTATGTGGTATTTGTGGGAGATACCATCCTGGCGGTACTTGCTACCGTAGGACCAGAGCCTGTTTTGGGTGTGGCCAGCAGGGCCACATGTTAGCAGAGTGTCCTAGCAGAGCCAGGGGAGCAGCACCACCACCAGCAGCAGCTCAGATCAGGGAGGAGGTCCGCCGTCCACAGCTCACCCTTCCAGCACCTCCTCAGCGTCAGGCACCCCAGCAGCAGCCCTTTGTGCCCCAGCAGCGACCAGCGCCACCTAGGAGGCAGTTTATAGCACCTCAGGCACCACGAGCACCACAGCCACCACCACGGAGCGCTCAAGCTAAGGTATTTGCTATGGAGCGCCAGGATCTTCCGGAGGCAGCCAATGCGGCAGAAGGTACTCTCTTAGTTGCTGGATACCATGCTAGAGTATTATTTGATTCTGGTGCTACGGATTCCTTTGTTTCCTTCCGGTTTGCTACTTTCCTGTTCAAGTATTACAAGCATGAGGTTATTGAGTGTAGTCCAGTCAGTGTTGGCATGCCATCTGGGAAGTCAGTAGATGTATCTTTTTGTATACCCCAGTGTGATATAGATGTTAGTGGTTATATCTTGAGGGCACGGTTATTTGTGATTGAGATGGAGGGCTTTGATGTCATCCTTGGGATGGATTGGCTGGAACATCACCATGCCATCCTAGACTGCTTCAAGAAGAGGGTGATTTTCCAGATACCTGGGGGTGACACTTTCTCCTATAAGTGTCCTAGCTATGGCAGGTCCAAGATGCTGATTTCTGCCTTGAAGTCTTCCAAGTTGATTGGTGCCCAGTGTGAAGCTTACCTAGCTTGTGTTACCAAAGTAGAAGAGTCTGGAGATAGTCTAGCATTGGGAGATGTGGCTATAGTTAATGAATTTGTAGATGTATTTCCAGATGAGTTGCCAGGTTTGCCACCACCTAGGGACATTGATTTTGCCATTTATCTTGTCCCTGGGGCTTCCCCTATTTCCATTGCTCCTTATAGGATGGCACCTGCAGAGCTGAGAGAGCTAAAGAAGCAGTTAGAAGAGTTGCTAGAACTGGGTTTTATTCTCCCTAGTGTGTCACCTTGGGGTGCACCAGTGTTGTTTGTCAGGAAGAAGGATGGATCACTGAGATTGTGCATTGACTACACGAAGCTGAACCAGTTAACCATCAAGAATAAGTATCCCATGCCTCGTATAGATGATTTGTTTGACCAGTTGCAGCTTGCTAAGATATTTTCTAAGATTGATCTGAGATCAGGTTACCACCAGTTGAGAATCAAGAAGGAGGATATTCCCAAGTCAGCATTCAGGACCCGGTATGGCCATTATGAGTTTCTGGTGATGCCTTTTGGCCTTACCAATGCACCTGCAGCATTCATGGGTCTAATGAACCAGATTTTTAGAGAGTACCTGGATCAGTTTGTTGTTGTCTTTATTGATGATATTTTGATCTACTCTGCTAGTGATGATGAACACTGTCAACATTTGAGGATTGTTTTGCAGACTTTGAGGGAGCACCAGCTCTATGCCAAGTTCAGTAAGTGTGCCTTTTGGCTCAAGAGTGTTAACTTCTTGGGTCATATTATTTCTGAGGCAGGTGTGCAGGTTGATCCAAGCAAGGTGGAGGCAGTGCAGAATTGGGAACGGCCTACCAACCCCACTGAGGTGAGGAGTTTCCTTGGTTTGGCAGGATACTACCGCAGGTTCATTGAGGGGTTTGCTTCCATATCAGCCCCACTGACTGCTCTGACCAAGAAAGGAGGGTTCAAGTGGACAGAGAAGTGTGATGAGAGCTTCCAGTGCTTGAAGGAGAAGTTGACCACGGCACCTGTTCTTGTGCTACCTTCTGGTTCAGGAGGTTTTGTGGTCTACACTGATGCTTCTAGGGTCGGTTTGGGATGTGTGCTTATGCAGCATGGTAGAGTTGTTGCCTATGCTTCTAGGCAACTGAAGCCCCATGAGAAGAATTACCATGTTCATGACTAAGAGATGGCAGCTGTGGTTCATGCCTTAAAGGTGTGGAGGCATTACCTGTATGGTGAGATTTTTGAGATGTTCACAGATCACAAGAGCTTGAAGTACATATTCACTCAGAAGGACTTGAACCTGAGGCAGAGAAGATGGGTAGAATACATGAAGGACTATGACTTTAGCCTGAACTACCATCCAGAGAAGGCTAATGTTGTAGCTGATGCACTTAGCAGGAAAAAGATGATGGCTATGCAGTTGCACCAGACATGGGAAGGAATGGAGTTATTAATTGATTGTGCACCCAGCAGGGAAGTGGATATTCTAACATCCTTCTTGGCACAACTTTCTATTGGGTCAGTTTTGGTGGACAGGGTGATAGAAGCTCAAGCTGGGAACCAGGCAATGCAAGAATTAGTCAAAAGGTCAGATGTCTCCTGTAGACACGCAATTTTGGCCCAGTTGGAGAGTTCAAATTCTTGTTTTCATGAAGAATATTTAAAGCACGTCGTGTTTTCCGGACAGATCGAGTTTTGGCACATTCCGAAGGTGGGTCCATCAAGCAATCAGACAAGCCAAATGCCCCAAGAATAGGGCACCTGGCGCCCTGTTTATAGGGCACCTGGCGCCCTGTTTATAGGGCACCAGGCGCCCTATAAACAGGGCGCCTGGAACCAAATCCGATCGATTTGACAGGCTGATTTGACCCCCCGCAGTGACTTGTCTTGTCGATCTGACATATCTCATGATGCTAGCGCCCCATATACAGGGCGCTATGCCACATGGCACTGTTTTTCGAAAATGGCCACAGTGCCCTCTTTTGGGCTATAAATAGACCCCCATTTGGAGCTTGGAAGACGTCCCAACTCCGTGCCACCCTAGAGATCATCCAACACTACGATTCCAAGCCACATTCACCCTCCAAAAGCCTCCAAATCGATCCAAAATCCTCCACCAAAAACCCTAAAACCCTCTGTTTCTGCCACCCAGAAATATGATTTCTCTCCAACTTTGAGAGCCTCTATCCGACTCTCCTCATACATCCAGCACCCAAACCACCTTCCACTAGCTTTATTTGCATATTGTCTACAAGGAGGAGCTCTTACTTCGTCCCGGAAGCCATCCAGCACCCCGGAGCGGCGCCGCGAAGAGAAGAAGAAAATCTGTTCGGGCCAGACTTAGTGCCCCGTATACAGGGCACTTTGACTTTGGTCAACGCGCCCCATAAAGGGGGCACCTGCTCCTGGCGCCCTATATATAGGGCACCAGGAAGGGCGTGCTTGTTTCATTGTTTTCGAAGTCCGATCGCCCATTTAATCGAGTTCTTTTCTCCTTTTTTTTCACTTTTGCATCGATCACCATGTTATTTAGCATGTCTTAGAGCATTTTTGCATTTCATATATGTTTAAAACCTACCAAAAATAGGGGTTGGGATCTCGTCCCAATCCGGTTAGTCTCTTCTCGTTTGCATGTTTGAATCCAAATTCGAGCACGATACTATGCTTTCGTTAGAACTAATGAAACCTTCACTTGTCTACATGTTTTCTTATGGACATTCTTAGGTAGATCCGATCGAGGCGGAGCTTCAACCGGATTGAAGGCAAGGGATTCACTAAGCTCTCTTCTTTCGGCCGGCCGAGAGAGGAGAAGTCGGAACTCAACAATCTACCCGCTTCCGGAGGTACGACGGTCATCTTTCTATTTCATTTTCTTTCATCCCATCATACTTTGGAGCCTTTGGTTCCTGGCGACCACACCTACACATAACACACCACCCACCGACACCGACACGCACACACCGAGGCCGGGCGTAGGGGTTCCGGAGGGGGGGGGATCCGCGGATATCCCGTTCCGGGTGCTTACACCTTTTGGCGACCACGGTGGGACCGACTTTGCTTTAGTGAAATCCCACTTTATTTTCCTAAGAATGTCCATCTGAAAATCATGTTTACTTTCATTTCCATGTGAGTCATTTCCATTTCCTTACATTGTTGCTTGTTTACATTGCTTACTTTTCTTCGAAGCATCATCTTGTTTCTTCCAAGTTTACTTGCTCTCCGTTTGTCTTTTGAAAGCATATCCATCTGATTTCCAACTTTGATAATCAACTTATTTCACCTTAGTATTTTAGATGTCATCTTCTTCGCTAAGTCTAGTTCTCCTTTAAAACTTTCAAAGCATGCTTAGTTAAATTAGTTCTTTCTTCCATCCTAGCTTAATTTCATATCATTGTCTTGTTCACTTGCTTCCTCAAACATCTCATTAATCATTGTATGCTTTTATTTTCTTCTTGGTTGCTTCTTATTCCTTGAAATTTCACTTGCATTAGTTTGCATCGGAGCTTCGGGTCCGCCCGTCTCCTTAGGACATCCGAGAAGGGAGGCTCTCTCCTCCCAAAGCCTCACACATCCAAACACCCCTCTTGGTGGTTGCCAACTCCTCCTCCGGGGATTCCCTCTCGGAAGGACTGGGTAGCTTCCATCAAGACCTCCGTAAGTCCCCAAACGTGAAGGATTCCCTCTTCACTGATCGGGCCGGTTGTACCACTTTATCCCAAAACCCGGAATACCTATTACCCATCGTTGTGAAAAGAGTGACAACCTTAGATTGCTCGGTGTTGTGAGAGCATAGGGTCCTACCCATTTATTTGAGTGGACAATATTTCTCTTAACAAGCCATTAATTTGAGGTTGAAAAAAAAATTGCGTTAATCATTCCAAGTCTTTGCTATTACTTGTTTGCAAACAAAAACTGAAAATTAAACAAAAATCCCAAAATCACCTAAAAAGAACCAAAACAAAAAAAAATTTGCTTGAGGTTAATTTGCTTGACAACTTGCTTGTCCAAACAAAAGAAAATCAAAACAAAAGAGGTCAAAAATCAAAACCAAAAAAATCCTTGAACTTTTATTTGCCAAACCTTCTTTTTCTGTCGTGTTTATGAACTTGAGGTCAGGTCGAGTTATCGGAATGGCGGATCAAAGATGCGAGCAACTACAATTGGAATACGACCAGTCTTATTTCTACCCTGATGCCGTATGTGCCGTCAATGAACCTGAAGTTCTCCCTGAACCTAGTCAAACTTCTCCTCGACCCAATCCAAATTCACTTTGGGAGGCATTCTCTCATGCCGACCCTACCCAACTCCAGGCTATCAAAGCCATCCTCAAGGGCAAGTCCCCCACCGACCACATTCCTACCGAAGGTGGCCTTCATATCTCTACCCCTCGGTCAGTGGCACACCAACCCAACATGCCCACTCATGGCCATTCCCATACCGGGCTCATAGCCCCAATTTCCCCTCATCCGGTGGCTAATCTAGATCACTTCCATACGAATATGGTCGTCCCTTCTAGACCACCAGTTTATTCTTCTAATCATCTCAACCCTACTCACCCTTTGGTGCATCCCCCAATATACCCTTCTCATCCGGTCACTTCGGCCCACCAAATCCCAATCCCGGTGCACCAAGCACCCGCTCCTCCTCCTCCTCTTGGGGAACCTTCTGTCGATCTAGCTATGATTAATAAAATCAATCGCATGGACGAGCAATATAGAGAACTCAGACGTTTGATCGACGCCAAGGCAGCCCCCGAAATTTCCCTTCCTTTTCTCCCTACTTTTCATCTACCCCCCTCTGAGATGCCGGTATACCGTCGCTACAACGGAACCGGTAATCCCTTCATTCATGTCAAAGACTTTCTATATGAGTCAGTAATGTGGCAGAACGATCCAAGGGCCCTGGCTTTTCTTTTCAGAAGATCATTGGAGGGCTCAGCTTTAGAGTGGTTTTACTCGCTTGACCCTTCAGAGGCAAGTAACTTTGAAATCGTCAAAGCCAAATTTTTGCAAAGATATCAAGATAGGGTCGGACCAACTTATTCCATCACCGACCTCATGGCTGAAAGGATGAAGAATGATGAAGATTTTATCAGGTATGCTGATAGGTGGAGAGCAATGGCGGAAAGATTGACAAATGCACTGTCCGAATCGGAACAAGTTAAGATGATCATCACCAACGCCACTCCCGCTTTAAAAAATGTATTGGCGTTACATCACCCTGCCACGATGAGCGAACTCTACGAGAGAGCGCGGTATATCCAAACACAGCTCCGAGACTCTCCCATTATGAACCTTTTCGACCCTAGGCCCCGAGTCACCAAAAAAACAACCACCACCACCTCTGGGCCCGTGACTGAAGGCGTGGTAACCAACGAACATGTCAATATCCTGGGGAACCCGGCCATCAACCACCAACAGCAATATAGGAATCCCCAGTATAGAAACCCGCGCCAAATCCAACCGGCACCTCGCCCCCAGATCCAACCCCAACCTTACCGCCACCAAGCGCCGAACCAATACCCCCAACAACAACCAATACAGACACCAGTTCCCCAGCAACCCCGGCAGTTGGCCGTACAGACCTTTACACCTCAACCTCCCCGCCAACCGACCACCTACAACCAGGCACCTCCCCCCGCCACCTATGTACCACAAAGAGCAGGGCCTAGCAGAAAACATTATCTGCCACTATCGTACTCTCTCGTAGATGTTTTTAACGTTCTTATTGCGGCAGGGCAGATCTCATTGCCGAGAGAAAAGTTGGAGTGGCCGCGAGAATGCCAACACGGACAAGTACCGCTTGTACCACGGATTCCCGGGGCATACGGTGGAGAAGCGCTTTCGGTTTAAAGACTACATCCATGACCTCCACGAGCAAGGAAGCATTGATGGGGTCAAATGGGCGAATACATCAAGGCAGTGAAAAACCAACCCCAGCAGCAGCAGCAAGCACCAGCTCGACAACAACAACAGGAACTCGGCCTGGGAATTATTCAGAATCCGCTACCCGCACACGCACCGGCAACAGCACCAGAAAACCAGAGGGTTAACCCTATCTTAACCTCCACTGATGAACCCCGCGATAGAGGTCAAAATTGGCAAATAGAGGGACCTGCTTCCTTCATAAACACCAACCCTCCAAACCACGTTAACCGAACCGTTCACTCCATACCCCGAGTTATCCCCGCCAGAAGAAGCCAACCGCCGATTATCCGCACGCCACAACAACCAACCATAACACCACCGGCCATACAACTCCAACCAGGTAGGACCTTGATCCACCCGGTCGAGTCCCCACAAATACCACCGCCACTAGGACCCATCATTGTACCACCTCGTGCAACCATGCCACCACAACCCACCCATATCCCTACAACTCGGACCATCATCACTACACCCCTGCCTAGGCCTCCCATCATCCGACCTAACCCTCCGTCTATCTCCACTACACCACCCAAAACTCCCCCGCTCGCCACCGTGCTTAGCAGCGGGCCTATGTTCCAAAGGATTTTTCCCCGAGCCGGTCAACCGGGACGACCGCAAGAAGAAGAAGAAGAGCACCCGGAAGAGCCGGTGCCGGGAACATCTTATGATTTCTTTGAAGCACCTTGACAAAACCCCTGCGCGAATTTCCATTCTGGAGCTAATTAAGAGGTCCAAAGCTCATCAAGAAGTGCTTCAACAATATCTGCAAAGAGTAATGGTTAATGAAACTCTCCCCCCAGAAAAGATTACATCAGTTTTAACCCCGAGGAGTGAACACCCTGCTCTCATTTTCACTAAGGAAGAACTGGCCGAACCAGAAGCGAGAAAATACGCACTATGTATCACCGTCAGTGTTAACAGAACAGATGTCGAATCTTGTCTAATTGACACCGGTGCATCCATTAATGTCTTGCCACCAGAAACACTACAGTTGTGTGGAATCCCAGAAGAAGATATTAGGCCATCACAAATCACTGTGACAGCATATGACAACTCCAAGAGGCCCGCCCACGGCATGGTCACACTTGAAGTCAAACTCGGACCCCGGGTTGTTACTGTCGACTTCCATGTTTTGGATATGGATCCAACTTACAAAGCCATCCTGGGAAGGCCTTACCTGGAAGCATTAGAGGCCGTAGCTTCAACCAATCATCAGTGCATCAAATTTCCCTTCAAGGGACAAGTTGTCAAAGTAGTGAGTATGCCCGTGGATTGCTTGGTTACTCTCCCCCTGGCTTGCCGAATCAACCAGTATTTACAATCCTCGATCTACCAAGGGATAAAAGACAGTCTAGGCAAGTTTGGAGAAAGAAGAAAGATAACGCCAAAACCCTTGGGTGGCGTATGATGGAGAGTCTGGGATATCAAGAAGGCCAAGGACTGGGGAAAGAACTGCAAGGCATCACAGAACCCATTCAGCTAGTGAAGACAACATCAAGGAATGGGGTAGGATATGATGGGACACGTGATAATGGCCAGAAAAACAGCCAAAAATACTTCCAAGGATGTCTGCGCAAGTTCTTTGATAAAAGAGAAACAATACAAATGATTGAAGAGCAGGAACCACAAGAACAAGTGAAGAGGAAGAAGGTGGGCGACCTAGGGGATGAGACACATATTGACGTATCATGGTTATTTGCTGAAGAAGGGTCAAGTGATGAATCGTTCTACAACGAGCCTTCTAACAGTCAAAATCCAGGGCATTCAACAAGTGTCATCTCCTCGGATCTAGCAAACTCATTCCCGACAAATCCATTGTCAATTCCAGATGGCAAAGACGGATGCCCTCTTTACCCGTCCTTGCTTGACTTGTTCCCCTCTCTATCAATATCTCAACCCGCGTTGGAAACAACAACCAACCAAACCCCCTCTGTATTTATGTTTAGTACTTCTCAAAAAGATCAAAAAAAAAAAACGTCCTTTTCTCAAACCAAATCTCGCTCGAAGAGACGTCCCAACTCGCTCCGAAGGACGACCCGAATCAGGAGGCCACCCGATCTCTGATCGATCTCCTTTGCCCTTCGTCAATAAATTCCACTCCATCCACCTCCTCCTCACCTCCTTATTTACCTTCTTCTTCTTTAGGTTTAGTTTACAGCAAAAGCAAAACAAAAATCGAGGTAGAAGAGTCCCGGGGAGATATACGCATCGATTAGCTCGGAAAAGCTTAGAATGCGCCAAGCTACCGGAATATTTAGAGGATGCGATCCAGATAGGAGAAATTCGATATGAGGAGAGAAACAATGTTGATCCAACTTTAGGAGTCTACGAGGTTGTATCAGAAAAGGATCCTGACACTAAGGATGAAGAAGAGGATTTGGCTGATGCCTATGCATCCGGTTTAAGAAGATTCGAAGAACCATCAGCCACGGTGGATGAACCGACTAAGGAACTTAATCTTGGAACACCGGAAGATCCTAAGAATATCATCATCAATGCCAACCTCGCCCCTTTAGAAGAACAGAATCTAATGGGGGTATTGCAAGAATACAAAGACACGTTCGCTTGGACATACGAAGATATGCCGGGGTTAGATAAATCATTGGTAGAACATCGACTGACTTTAAAACCTGAGGCTACCCCGGTCAAGCAAAAGTTGAGAAGATTCCACCCAGACGTGGCATTAAAGATGAAGGAAGAGGTCGATAAGTTGCACCAAGCAAAATTCATTAGAGTCGTCCTCTATCCACAATGGGTGGCAAACATAGTCCCGGTCATGAAAAAGGATGGAAAGATTCGAATTTGCATTGACTTCAGGGACTTAAACCGAGCGTGTCCAAAAGATGATTTCCCCTTCCTCATAGCGATGTTCTTGTTGACAACACGGTGGATACGAAACCCTATCATTCATGGATGGATATTCGGGGTATAATCAAATCCGGTTAGCAGAAGAGGATCAAGAGAAGACCTCATTCACCACACCTTGGGGAACTTATTGTTACGTTGTCATGCCCTTCGGATTAAAGAATGCCGGAGCAACTTATCAAAGGGCCATGGTAGCAATATTTCATGATATGATGCATAAATCTGTAGAGGTGTATGTGGATGATTTAGTGGTCAAATCTCGAACCCAAAAGGAGCATGCTGAGGTATTGAAAAGGGTTTTGCAACGAGCCAGGGAATATAAGCTCAAGATGAACCCCAAGAAATGTGTGTTTGGAGTATCATCTGGAAAGTTACTTGGGTTCATTGTCAGCAAAAGAGGCATCGAAATCGATCCCAACAAGGCCAAAGCTATTATTGACATGCCTCCACCAAAGAACCTAAAGGAGCCGAGAGGATTAATTGGTAGGTTACGGTTGTTCGCCGGTTTATCTCACAAAGACTCCCAAAGGTGCAAACCTTTCTATGAGTTAACCAAGGTGAAGGCCGAATTCGGATGGGATTCGAGGTGTCAAGAGGCATTCAATGGTTTGAAGAAGTATTTGTCAAGCCCACTCCGTGCTCAAACCTCCGGTTCCCGGCAAACCCATGATCTTATACATCTCGGTCTTGGAAGGATCCTTGGGAGCGGTGTTGGCACAAGTAGATGATGAAGGGAAAGAGCGAGCAAGATACTATCTCATCCAAAATCTTTGATCCTTGTGAACAAAAGTATACAACCATGGAGAAAACTTGTGCCGCCCTGGTTTGGGTGGTCCAGAAGCTCAAACATTACTTTCTGGCTCACGAGGTTAATCTCATTGCTCGCATGAACCCCATCAAATTTATCCTTGAAAAATATGTCCTAACTGATCGTTTGGCACGCTGGCAGAGTTTCCTCTCCCAATTTGACATCACCTACACCCAACAGAAGGCAATCAAGGGCTATGCAATTGCCGAGCACCTTGCCCATCATCCTATCCCAACCTTTGACCCTATCTAGTCAGATTTTCCCGATGAAGAATTGATGTCCATTCGATCTTCTAATCTGTGGACTCTATATTTTGACGGGGCATTAAACTCCCAGGGTAGAGGGATAGGGATTGTTCTTTTGTCACCCGAAGGTGTCACCATTCCACAGGCTTTTCAGCTCCATTTTCCAGCAACAAACAATATAGCTGAATATGAAGCCTTGTTGGCCGGACCGGAGGCCGCTCACTTCTATGGTGTCACTAAACTAAGGGTAATTGGTGATAGTCGCTGATACTTCGCCAAGTACCGGCCAAATATCGCACATCTCATCCCTGGGCTCAAACCATACCAAGAACTCACCACTTGCTACATCAAGCTATTCTCCAAACTCGAATTCATTCACGTTCCTCGTGCTTAAAATATTCTTGCCGACGCTCTTGCCTCTCTGGCATCTTCACTATCTGTCCCGCTAGGCAGACAGGTTAGAACGATCTATGTCCGCCGACGTACCATTCCGGCAGTAGAAGATGCACGGTTTTTGAAGGTTAAGGAGTTTGAAAGGAAAGAGTACATTGGGCAAAAGGAGGAAGTATCTTTGGTCGAGTTGGAAGAACTAGAAGAGGGTGAAAAACCATGGTATCATGAGATTGCGAATTACTGTCAGGATCAGACGTACCCACCAGGATCAACTGCCGAAGAGAAGAAAGCCATAAGGAGAGTCTCCCAGAGATACACCATCTTAGGCGGGGTGCTTTACAAAAGGAGCTTGGCCGGTGTTCTGTTAAGATGCGTAGATGAAGGAGAGGCCGAGTTGGTACTCAGAGAAGCACTCTGGAGTATGTGGAGGCCATGTAAATGCTCAAGCCCTTGCCAAGAAGATCATCAGGCAAGGGTATTATTGGCCCACTCTGGAAGAAGATTGCTCGATCTTTGTCCGGCACTGTCATCAATGTCAACTCCACGCCGACAAGATTCACTCTCCTGCATCTTCCCTTCATCCGATCCACGCCCCATGGCCTTTCGCTATGTGGGCTTTTGATGTTATCGGACCCCTCGGTGACCCAAACTCCACAAACAAAACCAAATCCTTCATCCTAACTGCAACGGAGTACTTCACCAAATGGGCAGAAGCGGAAGCATATGTGGAGATCAAGGCATCAACAGTCTGCACCTTCATCAAGCGCAACATTATTGCCAGGTTCGGGATCCCAGGCGACATCATCACCGACAATGGACCGCAATTCATCTCTCAGGAGCTACGTGACCTTTGCAACAGGTATTGCATCAAATTGCATCATTCATCTCCATATTATCCTCAAGGCAACGGTCAAGCTGAAGCCACCAATAAAACCCTGATAAAAATCGTTAAGAAGACTTGTAAGTCTAGCAGGTTCGCAGACTGGCCAGATAAGTTAGTTGATGCTCTATGGGCCTACCGCACTTCTATTCGAACCCCGACGGGTCAGACCCCCTATGCCTTGGCATTTGGGATGGAGGCGGTAGTTCCATACGAAGTAATCATTCCTTCTCTCCGAGTCCAGATCGATCGAGAAATCCCAATGGATGAACGTCGAGATTCTCTTCTCGCGCAACTCGAACTCTTGGATGAAAGGAGGCTGGCCGCTGCCGAACATGCTAGATCTTACCAAAATAGACTTAAAAGATTTTATCAGAAGAGGGTGGTGGAGAGAAAATTTGAAGTCGGTGAGGTTGTGCTTAAAAGAATATTTGTTAAGCCGGGCGGTCCCCGCTCCAAACTTCAACCAAATTGGGAGGGTCCTTATGTTATTTCGGTCATTTATCCCGGTAATTCATATAAGCTGACTAATGCAGAAGGAGAAGAGCTAGCTCATCCCTGGAATGGTGTATACCTCAAAAAATATTTCCCTTAAAACAAAATTCACAAAAAAATCTATAAAATTAAAGGTGTGAAGTATAATGATAACATCCAACGCTTGCTTGTTCGGTACACCAATTTGTCACTTAGGGGAATAAAGATAAGGCATCATACTGCACACACTACACGCCAAGTCTCGAGATCCGATGATTGGAAGTCAAAGAGAAAGCTAGGTAACGCTTGGCAAAAGAAGGTCAACCCAATTCCATTTTCTTCTCGTTTCGGTCCAGAATAGATGAAAGGGGTTAGAATGAGGAGTATCGAAAATACCCATTGCCCTAGTTGGAAAATTCCTCTGAAGGACTGACTTCTTGTTAAAAGAAAAGGTGCCAAAAGATGGGCAATGACCCCTCAGGTCAGCAAAAGAATAGACCTGTCTGAATGTGTACCAACAAAAGTCCAAAAGAAAAGGCTCCAAAAGATGGGCAATGACCCCTCAGGTCAAAATCAAGCAAAAAAAAAAGAAGAAAGACCTGTCTGAATGTGGGCCATCAAAGAAAAGGGCTAGAAGGAAGGACCCAAGGATATCAAATCCCAAACGGGCAATGTGGGTATTAGTAGAGAAACGAGTTCGACATCCCTGAATTCTACTAAAGACTTACCACCAATCATCTTCCTTCTTCAACCTCCAAGGATAGGGTTGACCGACTAGGTCCAAGAAGAACCATAGCCTATCAAAGGCAGAAGGTCAGAAGATCTCGGACTAGGCGCTTTCTTACACGTGATGCTTACTCTTAACCCTTAAGTAACAATGAGGCACACCTATGACAAGCAAGCAAAGGATGAGATAATCTTGTCCCTCACACCAACAAAAAAAAAATCAAATACTTTGGAAAATACCAAACGAATCTTAAAAATCAAAAAAATTCTAAAAAAAGAGAGAATATTCAAAATCCAAACAAATCAAAAATCCCAAAACACCAAAAAAATTATAAAACCATCAAAACTCAAACAAGTCAAAAATCCCAAAACACCTAAAAATTTGCTTTGCTAGTTGCCTTTGCATTCATGTTTAATTTCGGTCTTGCATGTTTCCTTTCTATGCACACTTATGTTTTTCGTTATTCTACCTTGATAAGGCCTATGTCCCTTGACAAAGGATCAAGGCAATTTCGCCCTTTTCTTGCAAGGGACTAAGCCTGAATAAATTTCTAATCGCCCTTTGAGTAAAAGCAGGGAGTCAGGAAAAGAAGTCAACAACCATCACTATGGAAAAACAAAGTACATCGAAGATAGGAGGGGGTTGGCACATCATAAATCGCCGCCTCCCTCTACTGGTGCCTGATCATCCGGAGGTGGCATGGCAAGTCTCTCCTCATCTCGCCTCCTACGACTACTGGACTGAGAGGAACCCGAGTGGGCAGGTCCCCTCAGTGTGGTCCCTCGAGAATCGGAGCGGTGGGAGTGGCTCCGAGACTGCAACGCCTGCATCATCAACTGACGATGCTCAGCCTCCACCCGGTGGAGCTGACTGGAGTGCTCAAGACGAAGAAGGAGGATCTGCTCAGACTCTGGCCGTGACAACTCGACCACGCGAGTCTCCAGTCTCCCGACCTACGAGATGACAAAGAGATACATCAGTTACAGAAAAAGCAGCTTAAGAAAAAAGAATCAGACATGTACCTCCCGTGTCAACTCCTCTATCCTCTGAGCAGTCTGTGGAAACCAAAGGAGACGTCAGTCCAAGCATTTCCAGTTTAAGATCATAATAAAAACATCGCACCTCGGAAGTAGAGGAACCAGGATCCGGAATGCCTACGAGGGGCTCGAGCCCGAGCTCCCTCTGTAGCTCCATCACCTACTGGGAAAATGTCAGGAAATAAAGAAAATGATAACAAGCAGAGCAGAAAATTATGTACCTTGTCCTGAAAATCCAAGGGATCATCAGTAGAAGGCGGCTGGAAACCCAAGGGATCACCAGTAGGAGGCGGAGCACCCCCTGCAGAAAGATCGGAAATCCTCGCCCAAAGATCCTTGTTCTATAAAAGGGAAATTGTTAGAATCAAGCAAAGCAGAGCAAGAGAAAGTCAAGGAAATTCACCTCAGTAGTAAGGACCTCCACCCGTTCCTTCAGCTGGGCAATCTGCAAGAAGAAAAGAAGATTAGCAAGGCAAATGAAGAAAGAAGACAATATAAGTAAAAGCGGTAATCACCTCAAGAAGGAAGCCCGTCTCAGAAGAACTGCTCCCGGGATCGGTAGGAATGAAGGGAGGAGGGTCGACCGGCAAAGGGTGAGGAGGTAGCTCGGGACCCGTAGGCTGACCAAAATCGAACGGC
Organism: Cryptocoryne crispatula var. balansae; assembly: GCA_036172225.1. NCBI lineage: Eukaryota > Viridiplantae > Streptophyta > Magnoliopsida > Alismatales > Araceae > Cryptocoryne > Cryptocoryne crispatula. The sequence goes on from CM069927.1 coordinate 9,634,744, forward strand.
TCAAAGGGAGGCTCGTCAAAAGCCGTCGGCTCAGGGGCGGCCGGCTGGGAACCCAACTCCAGTTCGGCCACGCGCTCGCGAAGCCGAGAGATCTGAAAGAAGTAAAGGAGACAGTTAACAACATTCATTCAAGGAATTAAAGAAAAAAATAAAGAGTGTTACCTGTCGACGGGAACCTCGGTAGCGACGTCGCTGAAAGAAAGAAGAAAGGAAGGTCAGTTAACCAAAAATGGAAAGGTGCAAAGTACAGAAAATACCTGTCGCTCCAACTCGGCCTCCAAAGATGCTGTCCCCGCCCTCAAACGAGACAACTCCGCCTGAATGCTCTGAAAGCAACATACAGTTAGACATCAAAGCAAAGGGAGGAGCAAGTGGCACTGTAGCTGGTGTGGGGGAGAAGAAGGGGAGGACCCCCCTTCTTATAGAAGCCAAAAGCTGCCTCGGGAAGGAGCAGAGTTGAAGTCCGCGCAGGTGCCCCACTTATAGGGCGCCTGGCGCCCTGTAAGTAGGGCGCCTGGCGCCCTGTAAATAGGGCGCCTGGCGCCCTGTAAATGGGGCGCCTGGTGCCCCATAAATGGGGCGCCTGGAGCCCTATAAGCAGGGCGCCTGGAGCCCGGAATTTTGCATGTATTATCATATATCTCGCATATATATCGTTGAAGACCTCGAGTCTAAAAGGGCTGAGTCAGAGAACCCCTTCAACAAAATCGATGAAGGATTCAGTCACCTTTTAGACCCGCGGATAAGCCAAAGTCAAATGAACGGGGACGACGGTATCTTCACGGATGTCCTGACCCGTTATGTTTGACCTATATCTTCAACTATTTTCTTATGTTTATTTCTATTTCTTTAAACTCAGTACATCATGCATTATCATACAGCATACATCATGCATTATCTTTTCCATCACCATCTTTCTATGGCTCCTCGAGAGAGTTTTTTGGTCTATCCGGAAGATCCAATTTTAATGGTTTCATCGAAACAAGAAGTTTTTCCATGTCAAACTGAACCAGTATTCTTGAGTAAAACCCAATGAATTTGAAGAACCCAACCTTGGATGATTGGCCTTTTTCTCTTTACTTTTCGCAATTTACTGCATTTCCACCGAGTCCAGCACACCATGCAGTTCGGGTCCTGGCCGGTTACAGTTCTCCCCCACGCGGGATTTTAGTTATTTACTTCTGTTCTTCTTTTTAACCAATCAACAAGAGGAGGGGTTTCGATAAGAAAAAGGGTAATCTCGGAGTACGGTAAAGTTTTGTTTCACTCAACTAGGTCAATGAGGGCGTGTCTAAATCTACACCTTGGCGTTACCTTTTCAGTCCATTACCACTTCATTTCGCTACGCCTCATTACGCTTCGCTACATTCACCTACGCTTCATTGATGACACTCCCCTACAAAGCCAACGTCAAGGCGAGGCAAGCTGTAGACACGCAATTTTGGCCCAGTTGGAGAGTTCAAATTCTTGTTTTCATGAAGAATATTTAAAGCACGTCGTGTTTTCCGGACAGATCGAGTTTTGGCACATTCCGAAGGTGGGTCCATCAAGCAATCAGACAAGCCAAATGCCCCAAGAATAGGGCACCTGGCGCCCTGTTTATAGGGCACCAGGCGCCCTATATATAGCGCACCTGGCGCCCTATTTATAGGGCACCAGGCGCCCTAAAAACAGGGCACCTGGCGCCCTGTATACAGGGCACCTGGCGCCCTGTATACAGGGCACCAGGCGCCCAATAAACAGGGCGCCTGGAACCAAATCCGATCGATTTGACAGGCTGATTTGACCCCCCGCAATGACTTGTCTTGTCGATCTGACATATCTCATGATGCTAGCGCCCCATATACAGGGCGCTATGCCACATGGCACTGTTTTTCGAAAATGGCCACAGTGCCCTCTTTTGGGTTATAAATAGACCCCCATTTGGAGCTTGGAAGACGTCCCAACTCCGTGCCACCCTAGAGATCATCCAACACTACGATTCCAAGCCACATTCACCCTCCAAAAGCCTCCAAATCGATCCAAAATCCTCCACCAAAAACCCTAAAACCCTCTGTTTCTGCCACCCAGAAATATGATTTCTCTCCAACTTTGAGAGCCTCTATCCGACTCTCCTCATACATCCAGCACCCAAACCACCTTCCACTAGCTTTATTTGCATATTGTCTACAAGGAGGAGCTCTTACTTCGTCCCGGAAGCCATCCAGCACCCCGGAGCGGCGCCGTGAAGAGAAGAAGAAAATCTGTTCGGGCCAGACTTAGTGCCCCGTATACAGGGCGCTTTGACTTTGGTCAACGCGCCCCATAAAGGGGGCACCTGCTCCTGGCACCCTATATATAGGGCACCAGGAAGGGCAGAAGCTTGTTTCATTGTTTTCGAAGTCCGATCGCCCATTTAATCGAGTTCTTTTCTCCTTTTTTTTTCACTTTTGCATCGATCACCATGTTATTTAGCATGTCTTAGAGCATTTTTGCATTTCATATATGTTTAAAACCTACCAAAAATAGGGGTTGGGATCTCGTCCCAATCCGGTTAGTCTCTTCCCGTTTGCATGTTTGAATCCAAATTCGAGCACGATACTATGCTTTCGTTAGAACTAATGAAACATTCACTTGTCTACATGTTTTCTTATGGACATTCTTAGGTAGATCCGATCGAGGCGGAGCTTCAACCGGATTGAAGGCAAGGGATTCACTAAGCTCTCTTCTTTCGGCCGGCCGAGAGAGGAGAAGTCGGAACTCAACAATCTACCCGCTTCCGGAGGTACGACGGTCATCTTTCTATTTCATTTTCTTTCATCCCATCATACTTTGGAGCCTTTGGTTCCTGGCGACCACACCTACACATAACACACCACCCACCGACACCGACACGCACACACCGAGGCCGGGCGTAGGGGTTCCGGAGGGGGGGGGATCCGCGGATGTCCCGTTCCGGGTGCTTACACCTTTTGGCAGGATATGAAGATGGTACAATCAGGCACCAAGGAAGGCTGTGTGTGGCAGAGGATGCAGAGTTAAGGCAGGATATATTGGCAGAAGCTCATAGATCTCAGTATGCTATCCATCCAGGGGCAAACAAGATGTACCAAGATCTTAGAAGACAGTTCTGGTGGGAAGGCATGAAAAGAGATGTGGCTGACTACGTATCCAGATGCTTGATTTGTCAACAGGTGAAGGCAGAGCATAGGAAGCCAGCAGGACCACTTCAGCCACTGGAGGTCCCAGAATGGAAGTGGGAACATATCACCATGGATTTTGTCACTGGTTTGCCAAGGACCAGGAAGCAGTATGATGCTATATGGGTAGTGGTGGATAGACTCACCAAGGCAGCTCATTTCTTACCTATTAAAGAAGCCCAACCGACAGAGAGCTTGGTGAGGTTGTACTTTGATGGGGTTGTCAAGTATCATGGAGTACCTGTTTCTATAGTGTCTGATAGAGATCCCAGGTTCACTGGAAGGGTATGGAAAGGATTGCAGGATGCTTTGGGCTCTCAGCTCAAGTTCAGCTCGGTGTATCATCCTCAAACAGATGGTCAGTCAGAATGCACTATCCAGACATTGGAGGACATGTTGAGGGCTGGAGCACTTGAATGGAAGGACAGTTGGGACTTGCAGTTACCACTCATTGAGTTTGCATGTAACAACAGTTTTCACTCCAGTATCGGTATGGCACCATTTGAGGCCTTGTATGGGAGGCCGTGCATATCACCTCTTTGCTGGGAAGAGGTTGGAGATCGTAGTCTAATTGGGCCAGATTGGGTACAGGATAGCAATGAGAAGGTCAAGTTAATTCGCCAGAAGTTGCTTACTGCTCAGAGCCACCAGAAGAGTTATGCTGATCTGAAGCGCAGGGTTGTCCAGTTTGAGGAGGGTGACCATGTGTTCTTGAAGGTTTGTCCTTCGAAGGGAGTTATCAGATTTGGTCGGCGTGGAAAGTTGAACCCAAGGTATGTGGGTCCGTTTCAGATTGTGCAACGGATTGGTGTGGTTGCTTACAGGTTGGCATTGCCCCCGGCAATGGCAAGGATACATCCGGTTTTCCACGTCTCTCTACTTCGGAAGTACGTGTCAGATCCAACCCATGTCATAGATTTCCAGGAGATCAACGTACAGCCGAATTTGAGCTTTGATGAGAGGCCGATCCGGATCACGGACCGGATGGTGAAGCAGTTAAGGAGGAGGCGAATTCCGATGGTCAAGGTCCTTTGGAAGCATCACTCGTCGGAAGAATCGACGTGGGAAGTGGAAGAGGATATAAGGCGTCTGCACCCGCAACTATTTGGTTAGTTAATTTAATTTAATTTTCGAGGACGAAAATTTTCATTGGGAGGGTAGATTGTAATGTTACGTTATAATTAGTTAATTAAAAAGAGGAAAAAATTTTAGTTAATAATTATTTATTATTAATTTATTTCCTTCCTCCCCTATTTATTTCCATTTATCCCCCTTCCCCGTACCTCCCCGTACGCTTTTCCCCCGGCGCCGCTTTTCTCCCCCAGAAAAACCCTAATTTTCTCCCCTCCTCCAGCTTTTTTTTTCTTCCCCGCGTGCGCGCCTCTGCCCAGCCGCCGCCGCGCGTCCTCCTCCACGAGCCCCGCCGTCGCCACGTGCGCTCGCCGCGGTGACGCCGCACCGCCGCCCGCTGCCGCGTGGCCGCCCAGTCGCCGCGCCGTCGCCCGGCCCTCCTCGTACGCCTCGGCCCCCGCGACGTCGCCGCCCTCGCGCGTACACTCGCGCCGCCGTTTCCTCGTGCGCCGCCGCCCTCGGCCCCCGCGCGCCCGCCCGGCCGCCGCAACCGCCTCCCCTCCCTTGAGAAGCCGCCGTCGCCACGTGCCCGTGACCACCGTCGGCACGAGATGCCGCCCGCCGGCGCCACGTCGCTGCCCCGCCGCCAGTGCCCGTTGACCCCTCCCCCGTTGACGCCTCGCGACCGCGCGCACCCGCGCGCTCGCGCCGCCACGCCCCGTCGGCACCGGCCGCGGACCGTGCGCCCGTTTGCACCGCCCGGCCGCCCGCGCGCCGCCCACCGCCCGTCGCCGCCCCGGCGACCGCCGCCCCTTTGACCGCGCGGCCTGTGCGCCCGCCTGCGCCACCGCCGCGCGCGCGCTGCCGCCGTGCGCCACTCCTCTCTCTCCCGCGCGGTACTCTCTCATCCTCTCTCCTATCGCCCTCTCTCCTATTATCCTCTATCAAGCTCCCTAGTTTATAATTCTTCTTCTACCAGCAGTTTTTAAAAAATACCTACCCGGCTCGATTTTTCGTCGCCGACGCAACCGCGGCAGTTTCGTCGCCTGATTCAATTTCCTTGGAATTCCGTGCGCCGTTCTCCGTCACCGTCAAGGTAGGCTTCTCGGCTATCCTTAGCACTCTATATATTTAATTAAATCGTAAAAATTATGTTTAGATAATCATGACTAATAAGTTGGAATTGATGGGCTGTTTTTTATTTATTTGCATGTTTAGCTAGAGTTAGATTAATCTGCTTAAGTCGTGCATGCTTAGATTAATTTGGTTATTTATGTATGTTAGACATCATGATAGGTTTGTGTATATTTAAATCTAGCTAGTTTAGTATGTTTGCACCGCGGTAAATCTTAAACACATATATCCTGATTTGATAAAAAGCCGATGTAAGGTTTAGGCATATTGTTGTTAGAATTTAGTTTATTTTTATTTTATGTGATAGATAGTTCTGTTTAAGCATGTAATTGTCATGGTTAGGTTGTATATTGCATGATCTTATTTATATACATCAGTTTGTGATAGACTGTGGTATGGTATGCAAACATCTGGTGCATAGAACCATGGGTGTTCATCTATGTATTTCATATTTGATTGCCAATTAAATGTTCATGTGTTTACTGTCTGAGTTATTTATATGCTTGCATGGTGTGGAATGTGGTTAGTGCATTGAGCTGCATTGTGGTTGTTTTGTACTTCACCAGACTATATTAGTGGCTCGTGGGCAGCGGAGATTAGTTGAATGTGGAGCATCCTTCGATCCCAGATATCGCGGTTTATCCTAAGTACTCCCCTGCCTAGGGGTACTATGGGATTTAGTTACTATATGTTAATTCCTACTATATGGTAAATCTGGTGCTAGTTTTGTGATGTGACTACATTTTATCAGATGGAGCATGGTATTTACTCAGACAGGTGTTTAGTTGTGTATGTTGGCATAGATGTTAGTGTTCTAGATGTGTCTTTGGTTTTATGTCAGGTTGTGTATGTTGTGAGCATACCTAGAGTAGTACGATGAGCAGGTTGTGTTGGTTTTAATGCATATAGAGTCTAGTTATCATATGGGGTAGTTGAATGACTTTGTAATCAATTAATTAAAGATATATGATTAGTTTAAACCCTATGTATTAAATCTGATTTTTAGGCTTATTATGTATTGAATACCATTAGAAATCACTAGTATAGTAGGGTAGTTCGGGTGTAAGACCTACTGAGTCTGTGGTGACTCACCCCTTCCCATTATTAAATTTTTCAGCTGATTTCGAGGAGCCTCTTCCTGAGGAGGACTTTGGAGAAGATTTCGAGGAAGACCTTGGAGTTGATCCAGAGCCGTTCGAGGACCCAGAAGAGGAGGAGTTTGGTGACGAGTGATCACCTCATATCTTCTAGGTTGCTTGAGTTTTCCTTTCTATTGTTAGTTTAGTATTTGTTTGGTGTGATTTTCAGAGGTTTTTTGGACTATGTGTTAAGTCCTCTTAGTTGTTTGGTTGTGGTTAGTTACAGTGTTTTCTTGGAGTTTGAGTTTGATTGGAACATTACAGGTTGTTTTAAATGATTCAGATTTGATGGTGTGAATTGGATTTTGTGTTCTCCTAAACTGTCCGGATATTCCGGATTTATTTTCCGCTGCGCAATTGTATATTCCGGGTTGTGACATGAAAGATTAGATAAGGCATTAATCAACAATACCATATAATTGTGTATATTTGAGATCAATATTGTAACTATATAGGCCTAAGATGGCACGAGGATAAATTGCCTAATAAAAGTAAGGATATTCATATGCAGAATATGTCTAGAAATGAGATACACATCAGACAATGATAACATCTGTTATTATAAAAATGATATTCACTTATTATTTATTAATCATTTGAGAATAAATATTTTGTGAACCATTTTGTATTATCTTGTTTGGTTGGGTTTGCCTTGTGCCGTAGGTGAAGAGAGTGATATGCCAGACCTTAAGGGCTTGTTTGGCACCGAAAATTTTTGAGAATTAACCATATTTATTCTCTAAATTTTAGAGATAATTCTTGATTTATCTCCAAGTTATTTTCGTACCAAATATGGCCTAAGAGGTCCTAAGGTGGTTCAAATGGAGTGTTTGAGGGAGGGCTTAGAAGGAGAGAGATATAATACTAATCCATCGCCGCTCACTAGAAAAATACTAATCGCTTCTTGCATTTAATACTAATCTACGATATATAATATCAACCACTTCAATATAACACGAACTCCATATATAACGTTGCTAATCCGTGGTATATATTACTTGAACAATTATTAACTCATGTTATGTATTATTTAACTTACCTAACTTATTAACCTATGTTAGTAGTATAAAATTGGGCTTAGAAGGGGTTAATATTCTATGTAAAGGGATTAGTGTTATATGTAACCGACTAATATTATAGGTAAGAGGTTGGTATTATATGCAGGGAGTTAATATTGTTAGTGTTAAATATAACAAATTAGTATTAAAGGCAAGAGACTAATATTATAAGCAATGGGTTAATGTTATATATAAGGGTTAATATTATAAGTATTGGATTAGTATTATATGCAGTAAATTAATATTACATAATAAGAGATAATATTATATGTAGTGGATTAGTATTATGTGTAATATGTTAGTATCCTGTGTATTTTTTTTGGGTCAACCGTATCATGTGTATTGGATTAACAAAACTTGTAAGAAACTAGTATTATAGACAATGAGTTACTATTTTTATGTAAAGAATTAGTTTTATAAATGTTTAATAATATATATACCAGGTTAATTGATATTTTATCCTACTGGTCACGCGAGAATTTTAAATGAAAGTCATGATTTCTTTTTATTGAAGATTATCAGTGTTTCCGCCTGCCGTCTCCTCGGACGTCCGTACTCAAGTTGGGGAAGTCTAGGTAGTAGACAGGACAAACCTAGGCTCCGTTTGATTAGGCTTATTGAAGCTCTTAACTCTGAATCGGTCAGTGTTCAGATGTTTAGGAACGTTTAATAAAATAGCTGAACCTCCCTCTAAACTAAGCTCTGAAGTCTTAATATCATCTGAGCCATTCAGATCGGCGCCCTAGTTTTTTCATTTTCAGACGCCGTCTTGCTCGTCCGCGCGGTCGCCCCCGAGATCGACATCGCAGCCGATCGTGTCCATCCAGTCGGGCATGCGCGGAGGGGGGCTCCGGCGGCGGGGGGCTGCGCGGAGTGGCTGCGCGGAGGCGGGGGGCTGCACGGGGGGCTCCGGCGGCGGGGGGCTGCGCGGAGGGGCTGCGCGGAGGCGGGGGCTGCGCGGCGGGGCTCCGGTGGGGGGCTGCGCGGAGGGGGGCTGTGCGGGGGGCTCCGGCGGGGGGCTGCGTGGCGGGGCTCCGGCAGGGGCCTGCGCGGAGGGGCGGGGGGACTGCGCGAGAGGGGGGCTGCGCGGAGGGGCTCCGGCGGGGGGCTGCGCGGAGGGGCTGCGCGGAGGGGGCTGCGCGGCGGGGCTCCGGCGGGGGCCTGCGCGAGAGGGGAGGGCTGCGCGGAGGGGCTGCGCGGGGGGGGGGGGGGGAGGGGCTGCGCGGAGGGGGGAGGGGGCCTGCGGGGAGGGGGGACGCACGGGGGCTCCGGACGGGGAGGGGGGTGCGCAGCGGGGGGACGCGCGGCGCCGCGAGGGGGGGGGACGCCGCATGGGAAAAGTGATTGATTCAGATTTTTTATCAAACAACCTAAAGCACTTATATCTAAAACAAATTAAGTACTCTTTTACCACTCATTAAGAGGTTAGATGTAAAATTAAGAGTTTAGATTTTCAGATTAAGCCTAATCAAACGTCACCCTAGTCATACTTGCGCGGGTTCACCTTGGTAATTGAAGTTACCTCCTTAACTAAATTTACCTTATTTAAGTTAGGACCCTTGCTAATTTCACCTAAACCTGATCTCTTTACAAGTCTAAATTTTAATAAGTTGTTTATCATCACAAGTTAATGGGTGTTTGGTTGCATGATAATGGAAGTTTTTGTTTTAATTTTTAAAAATTGTAAGAAAATTTGTTAAAAGAGGTATTTGATAACCATGCCAATTTTATGTTTTAAAAATAATTTTCTTCTTAAACAAAAAAAAGAGTCTCACCTTTTTCTTTTTTCTTGTGATCCCTCACTTTGTTTGGTCATGTGTGATAGTTACTTTTTTTTTTGTAATCACATCCCTACAAACATGATAATTTTTTGTCATGAGTTGGTTCACTTTTCATTTTAATACAATTTTTTATCATAAAAATGTACAAAAAATTATCATGCAACCAAATACCCTGTAAGTGAAAGGGTACGCAACCTCAGTAAAATATGTGCCCGGGGTAGTCTTAATTAAGTTTTTATCATCACAATCTAAGAGATTTATATATCAAGCGAAAACAAAGCACACCACATCAATGATGTGCCCAGCAGAAGGGCTAGGGTCTTAAAGGGTGTTTGATAATTTTTTTTAAAATTCAGATAGTTTTGTTTCTTAAATAAATACTATCTTCTATTTTAGTATCAATTTCAAAATTACATGAACATAGAATTTAAGTGTTTAGTAAAATTATCACAAATTTTAAAAATCATAAAATAGTGGTTTATTGTATTTTTAAAATTAAAATATTTATCGAAATACATTAATATGCTCAGTGTAAACACAATTTATAAATAAAATATCAAATTACAAGTCATTATAAACAATCAAATGTTTATAAATAATAAATAAAATATGCTGGAGACATCAAGACTCGTTGAACATGTAGCCTATTAAGAGAGAGAGAGAGAGAGAGAGAGTCTTTTTTTTGTCAGATGGCACAGTGGCCTTGAACGCGTGCAGCGTTGCATGCCGTCGAGGGATCGAGCCCCAGCTCGATCCCCACGTGTCGCCCCCCCATGGACGCGCCCGGCTTGCAGTTGCCGGGAAGTGAACCCCGCCCGACGCCCCCCGGCACCGGATGTTGCCAGCCGAGCGACGCTCGACCAGCACTCTATAGGAAAAGTCAGCCCAAGTATAAGAATAACATTGGAATACGATGCCTGTTTGGAATCGGAAACAAGTGAAAAAAGAGAAATCGTTAGACGGTAGTTTCAGGAGAGAGAGAGAGAGAGAGAGAGAGAGAGAGAGAGAGAGAGAGAGAAAAAAAAAGAAAGAGCGGTGCATCCCATATCTTTCTAGTAAACAAAGTAACTTTCGTCCTATTTTTCTATGGAAGATTTTTAAGACGAGAGGTGCAATATTTCTAAAAAGAAAGAAAACTTAAAAGGATATTTGGTTACTTTTTTTAAAATTTAGATACTTTTGTTTTTAAAATAAAGATCACTTTTTATTTTAGTATCAATTTCAAAATTACATAAACAAAAAATGTATGTGTTTGGTAATACTATCACAAATTTTAAAATTTGTAGAGTGGTGTTAAGTTGAATTTTTAAAATTAAAATATTTATCAAAATACATAAATATGTTCTGTGTCAAGACAATTTATAAATAAAATGTCAAATTACAAGTAATTATAAACAATCAAGTGCTTATAAATCATAAATAAAATATGTTAGAGACATCAAAACTCGTTGAAAAGAGTCTTAGATGTAGTCCGTTGTGTGTGTGTGTGAGAAAGAGAGAGAGAGTAATACGAACAAGAAGCCAGCTCAAGTATGGGATTAATGTTGGAACATGATGCCTCACTGGAATTGGAAGCAAGTGAGAGAGAGAGAGAGAGAGAAGTCGTTGAATTGTAGCATTCAAAGAGAGAGAAAGAGTAGTGTATCCTGGGTCTATCTCGTAAACAAAATAGCTCCCATCTTGTTTTTTTTTTTGTGAAAGAGTTTTAAGATGAGAGGTGCAGTGTTTCTAAAATAAGATAAAGAACTAAGAAATTATAACTAGACAATTGTCTCCTCTGTTTAAAATTTAAGTTAAAAAAACAAAGAAAAATATAACCAAATGCCTTAACAAAATTGTAACCAAACACTGTCTTTTTTATTTTTAAACTTTAAGTTTAAATGAGAGAAAAAAAATACAACCAAACACCCTATTAGAAACACTTTTAGAGAAATTTAATTTTGATGGTTTAAGGATTGGGATGTGTTGTATAGAGTTTGAGATTCAGGACGTAGATTTATAGATTTAGGATTTCTGATTTAGGACTTCGGGCTTGGGATTTAAGAATTAAGATTTTAAGTTTAGGAGTAGATTTAGGTTTAGGATTTTGGGAGTTTGAGAATTGTGGTCTACGTTCTAGATTTTATAGGGTATTTGGGAGCTCTTTTAATTTTGATACAACATTTTTTTGAAATCAAGATTACTTAATCTCTCAGTTTTGAATTTAAAATCAGAAAAGCAGAACTCTTTGGTGTTTGGCAAAACTATTACAATTTTTAAAATTTACAGAACAGTGTTTGGCTATAACTTTAAATTCAAAACTGAGAATCACACACTTTATAAATCTCTGTACAAACAAGAATCATAAGTATTTAATGTCAATTAAGAGGTGTGAATGATGAACCACATATATCAATTTCGTCTACTGACATAATCTTCTCACATTTCAAATGTTATTTTATTACATAATTTTTTTCCAAGTTGGCATTGTTCTGAAGATCTCCAAAAATGATGTGTCTTAAGTCGAACTATGTCTCTTCTTCTATGATCAATCTCTCCATCTATTCTTTTGTCACAGTGTCTTTCAATTTCTACCCATGTTTCATCTTTACCGCATTCCACATTTCGTATGAAATTGTGAAGTGCACAAGTTGCTGTAATAATCTTACTTTGAGCCTCAATACTCTAATAGCCTTAAAAGAATTCAAAAACATTCTTTTAGAACATCGAACATTTGTTCTATCACATTCTGGTGAGAAGTATGTTGCAAATTATATAGTTCTTTGTAATCTCTAGGAGTTGAATGACTTGGATCAAACTCTTTTAAATAGTATCTGACTCCTCTATATGGTGCAAGAAAACTTGGCGTGTTTGCATATTCAGCATCCACAAGATAATACCTTCCTGAGTAACAAAGTGCACGTTATGACATATCAAATAAAAAAAGTAATACACATATATTACCTTCAGGTACATTGAATCCATGGTTCATTACATTTTCAAGTATTGTTGCATCAGCAGTTGATCCCTCGTATCCAATATGAACATAAAGGAACGTCATATCAAATGAACATGCAACCATCACATTTGTGACACATGTCCCTTTCGATTACGATAACGTATTCTGTCATCTGTTAGAACTTCAACTATTATATGTGTTCCATCAATAACTCTAATACAATCCTAAAAAAAGATATGGAACATTACTTGCATAGTTGCACATATACTATCTTGAAAAATCTGAAGTGTTGCCTATCAGCAATGTACTGTGGAGTCCTTAGTAATGGCAAATAAATCATCTCTGGTGCTAACAATTGAAGAACTTCAACAACTAGATTGAGTCGCCGACTGATAGTTTCTTCTGAATACTGAAATCTTTGTTAAGCACATCAATTGCTTACACCATTTGTTAATACATACAATGTAGTCAACATCATCTCTTCTATATCTACTCATCCACTTTCTTTTACTGCATTTGAAACCTTGATTTGATTACATAAAGCGATAAATGCAATTTTGTTCATTCTACAAAACTCATGAAATCTTGTAGGAGCTCCTGAACATAATTTCTATGTATATTCTTTATCACTTAGTAATGAATCTCATACATATTTACTTTTCAATGTAGAAGATTGATACATTTCATATATAATTGCAAGCATAGGAAGGAGGAATGTATGTCGACGCTTGATACATATTTCTTCTTCCTAATCTAGGTCAACGCCCATATTGTCATCACTCTCAAAATTGTTCATTGACTGCAAGAAATATTTTGATCACGAATGACGTACAATATAAAGTATATTTTATAACATAGAGTTCTATAGACTAAAGGAAGAACATAACAACTGAATGAATAAGAACAACACATAACCAATTGCAGTTTAAAAAGTTTAAAATAACAAGATATCTATTCGTAAATGTTCTTTCTACACATTTTGTAGAGCATCTTCAACCACTATAAACGAGTCTCTTCATTAAATTTGAGAAAAATAAGATACGCATTTGCAGTCCTAACTATATCTGCCATTTTTGCTTTTTCCAGTGGAGTCAAAATCATCTTCATTATGATATCTACACACTCTTGTATCATCTCAAATGATGTGGGGATGGTTGACTTGTTGAACTCATTTATAGCCTTCAACATTGCTTCAACCAAATTTATATTGTTTTGTCTTTTCCCCTTTGCATTATCCTCATAAGTGATTGAAGCTCTTCTTTTATCCTTTCTTGAATGTATTGATAACTTGAACTCTGGATTGGATGCAGAACTACCATCTTTGGTCAAGTCAACAGCATGTTCATGTTCAGGTGTATTATATGGAAAAAAATTTATTGGACTTTGTTGTGGAGGAAGAGTATTTTGAGCTCGACTTCTAAAAGACTTGGCGCCTATAATAAATATTACATGTTAGAATAATAAAAAACACATAACATTGTTTTAGAACAAAATACATTGAAGAAATTACTTTCAAAATTTGTATACCACTTATTGTAAAGTGGAATGGTAACTCCCCTCCATGCCTTAGCTTCTAGATATTTCTAAAGCATGCTTAGTTACAAAAGATGTTATATCATATTTAAAGATGGTTAAAAGTAAACTAGGTTTTTGTCTCACATGAATGTAAGCATCCCAAAGTTCATTGGTTGCCGTGAATGTATTCAAAATTGGATTGAATTCGAATCCGCTTTGATTAAATATGGTCCTCACAACAACAAAATCATTCTCTATTACCTGAACACATGCTTTGAGCTGTTTACTATAAACACCCAAAACGGGATCCGTAGATCTTCTCATCTGGCCCTTATGCTTTCTTTGGAGACTTGGTGGATTGGATGTTAGTATTTGTGGTCACCAGGAGCCAAAGGCTCCAAAATATAGTAGAATGAAAAGAAATGAAATGGAGAATAAAAATGATCGTCGTACTTTTGAAAGTAGGGAGATTGTTAGGTTCTGACTTCTCCTCTCTCGGTTGGCCAAAAGAAGAAAGCTTAATGAGTCCTTTGTCTTCGATCCGGTTGAAGCTCTACCTCAATCGGATTTACCTAAAAATATCTATAAGAAACATAGAAACAAGTGAAAAGATCATTAGTTCTAGTGAAAACATAGAATCATGCTCGAATTCAAACTTAAACAAACAAAAGAGAAGAAACTGACCAGATTGGGACCAAATCCCAACCTCTATTTTTGATAAGTTTTTAAAGAGGTACGAAGATGCAAATATATGGCCTAATGCATGCTAGATGTCATGATAATAGAAGCTAGAATGAAAGGGAAGAGTAAAGGATCTACCGGAAAGGTAAACAAACTCAAAAAAAATGCAAAACAGGGTCTATCCCTGTTAGTGCCCTGTATATGGGGAGCTAGCTGCAGGTGCCCTGTTAGTGGAGCGCGTTGACCAAAGTCAAAGCACCCCCTTGATGGGGCACTAGGGACTGGTTCTAGCAGATTTTCTTTCCTTCTTCGCGACGTTGCCCCGGAGTGTAGGATGACCTCCAAGATGGAAGAAGGACTTTTTCAAGTAGCCAATACTCAAGTGAAGTTAATGGGAGAGCATTTTGGCACTAGATGTAAGGGAAATAGAGTGTAGAAGCCCTCAAAGTTAGATAAAAACCATGTTTCTGAAGAAAAAAATTGTGGGTTTTCGAGTTTTTAGTGGAGGATTTCGTGATGATCGAAGGGCTTGAGGGGGTGTTGTGGAAACTCAAATACATAGTGGTGGATGATATGAATCTTTGGGAGGACTTAGGGTCTCATAAACCTCCAGATGGGAGTCTTTCTACAACCCAAACAATGGTAATTTCATTCTGCTAGACTATCCCTTCAAGAAGCAACTATGGTTTTTTTGGGTTTTAGGAGAGGGTTTTGAGATGGTTTGAGAGCTTGGAGAGGGATTGTAAGGTCTTGGGAGTGTTATGGTGGATGAGAGGGTTTGGGGGACGCCCTTGGTGTGTCCTAAACCCTCTAAATGGGGGTCCTTTTATAGCTAAGAAGATGGCAACTTTATCTGCAGAACTGTCCCATCAATCTGTCCAGTCAGTCAGACTAGGTGCAGGTGCCCCACCAGTGGGGTGCCTAGTGCCCTATTAATAGGGCGCCCAGTGCCCTGTTTATAGGGCACTTTGTCTTGGTCAAAGCACCCCGTTAAGGGGGCACTAGGCCCAGTTTGGCCGAAACGCGCAGGGAAGTTCCAATTTTCCTAAAAACTTGGTTCCCTTGAAAGAATACTCAAATATACTTCATGAAAATAAGAATTTAGGCTCTCTAACTAGACTAAAATTGCGTGTCTACATTTACTTATAACATTAAGTCCAAAACATTTAGTAAACTCTAGTCTCATACCTTCCCACACTTTCGGATTCTAGCTTGACAAAGCTCTTTTTCCATTTTGATGGTGTTCTACTAAAATTTTAGTCAGAAATGTCATTTGTGTTTGATCCCACTTTATCATGTCACTACTTCCGCTCGTGGAAGAAATTTATGTTTCCTCCATCTACATGATCGAACACATGCAATAGTGTACATTTAAACTATGTTGGGTTGTAAGTTATGTTCGAAAGTGAAGTATGAAAATGACATATTTAAACAATCACAATGGACACAATTGATGTTTGTTCCACGTTATACTACTACAACTTAACCAAAATATTCAAAAGCCTGTTGCAGTTAGTGCCCTGTGAACCGTGAAGTCTAATCCAAAACCAAACTACACGTATTTCGAACATGAACATATATCAATGTGGGCAAAACTACATGATCGTACAATATATGATAAATCTAACAATTTGTTATCCATTGCCATAAGCCCCTTGCCCAAAAAAAATTAGCCACAAGCCCCCTGCTTCGTTCTCGCATGCCCCTAGACCCAATCCGACTAGCCCCCTAACCCAGTCCTGTAGGCCATAGCCGAAGGCATCCAACCCCAAACCTGGAAGGCATCCTGCCCCAATCGACTGGTCCCCCAACCCTAACCGATGACCACCCACACCCAATCCAGAAGCCAAATGTGAAGCCACCCTGTCCCAATCCTATAAGGCCCCTGCCCCAATCCTGCAAGCCCACAACCGACTAGTGCTACACCATCAAGCCCCTGTCTAGCAAGGCAAACTCCAATGAGCCTCACAACTATCACACAACCCAGTCCCGCATGCCCTTGGACATCAACTACCTAGTCCTGCTAGCCAGGCGTCGCACAACATCCACTGTTGTCGACAACCTAGTCTCGCTGGCCCGCACAACCCAATCCCACAGGCCCAAGTCACCCGCCTCACCACTACGTTGCCTACCTCACCACTGCGACCAAAAAATAGAGGGACAACAACTTCCCAGTCGTTGACAAAGGGAGCCACTAGAGATATGACGAGGACTCACCTGCTATGCCATCGGATGGAGCCGTGTCATCCGCTACCTGTTATCAAGAGGGCTCTCAATCATCTCGTATGTCATTTATCCACTGATCATCCACCATCTGTGGTCGAGAGGATTCCCAATCGTCCGCCGATTGACTGTTGGTCTTCAACCAATTGTCTGTCGGGAGTGGAGCCGAGCGTCAGCGACAAGAGCGCGTGAGAGAGAAACAGGGAAACCATCTCAAGGGCCGAAGAGAGAAGCAAAGACATTGAGAGCGAGAGATGTGGCTCTCTTCCATAAACAAAACAACCTTCTCGTTGTTTTGTTTCTGAAATCGGCCAAGGAGAGAAATTACACCAATTTTAAAAAAGAACGAGTACTCAAAAAATTCATCCAAATGTTGCATCTTTCTTAATTTTAAAATTAAGGAAACATAAAGGTAAAAAATGGAACCAAACACCCTATTAGGGGATATTAAGTATCAATATCACAATTGATATAATTATTGACATTAATAGTCAAACACTCATTGATAATTTTTATCAATGGCAATTTCAAAAATAATAGCCATAGATGTATTCAACATAGTCACCATATAAAGTCTCTGAAGTTTAGGGATCAGGTGTTCTATAGACTTGCGACTTTTATGCTTTGGATGTTTAATTTTTGAGTTTAAACACATTTACTTTTATCCAGACAATTATTTAAAATTTTTCTATTTATTATGCATGTAACAAGAATTTAAGACTGACTCGATAACATGGAAAGTTCCGCAAAACAATATGCCACTCAAATACTCAAATTTTTTTCTTGGTCACAACAGTGTGTTCTTGGGAAATTATACCTTTTGTACACGAAAGATTACAAGCACTTCGCCATATCAACATGACATGTTCTTAGGATGTTTGCCATATGAAATTGACTGTCCTCGTATGTTATCAATGGCACAATCCAAAAATAAAAACAAAAAAAAAACTTCAACAACTTAAGTTTGAAAATGTCAAACAAGATATTCTCTAAAGCATTCACGTGTGTGGATCAATCGGCGTACACTTCCTTCACGTGTACTCTTCCGTGTTGGTAGACAGAAACTTAAATATGTACATTTAGAATGTTAAAAATCATACTTTTTGGTAGGGTTGTCAATGGGTCGAGCTCCAAGTTGACCTAGTCCAGGTCCAATTCAAAATACAACGGCCGACCCGACCTGGCCCACATTATGTTTCTAGCCCGGCCTATCCCAACCTACATAAAATTTAAATTTAGCCTGACCTGACCTGGCCTGACCTGATATTTTTAATAGATAAAAAATCACATCATCCAAATACAAGAATATAACCAAAATTATAAGAATAAATACAAGAATTTACATTTTTTAGATTTTGTAGAATAAATAGAAGAATAAATACGGCAACGATTACAAACGCCTTCATGTCGATGACAGCGAGTTGTCAGCCACTGCGGGTGACAGTGAGGACTCGGAGATGGCACAATTGCAGGCACATAGAACTACTTGGCCGGAGAGTAAGGAGAGAGGTGGCGCTATTGCCGCCAACATCTGCTCTCCCCGTTCTGGAAAAGAGGCAACCCACCACGAGGGAATGCCAATCTACGTGGTGCCAAATCCCTGTCTGCACCACACACTAGCACGGTCTCCGAACACCCTCCGAACGCCATCCAACAGCAATTGAAGGGGGAGTAGAAAAATCGGCATTGTAAATTCTCCGACATTCTGAGTTTTTCCTTGCAACCGCTCCTCAGCACAAGTTTATACATGTGATACAAGAAGATGCCGTTGCTCAAGTGAACAATGTCGCCCGCCTCAAAAGCATCACACTCATGTTCCACAAGAGGAAGCCGATGCAGATGCTTTCATCAGCCACCAATGCCGAGTAATCTCTGGTCTCCTGGATCTTGTTCGCTCCATTGACAGCGACATATTTCCTTGATGTCCTAATCTTGCCGTTCTCCAGCACTATGAATCTTGTGTTCACAGAGTTGGCGGCTAAAGGGACCATGTCCCTGAGAAACACCATCACCGACGACCTGTCGGCAGAATTTCACAGCAATAAATGAGCGAGGAAACAACAAACGATGAGATGTTCTAACATAGCCATGAAACATAGAAATGCTTTATTGACTCTCTCGAGATGAATCGGGGAGCGGCTGATGACTCAAACCTCAAAAGAACTTTTGAAGGGGCAAACCATTGAACATCTTGCCGACATGATGGTTGACATGTGAAACTAGGATTGCGACGTTCGAGCTATTTTCAACGATTGACGAGCTTACATCGTAAGAGAGAAAAGTTTGGCATTTTAATACTATTTCCATCCCTGGAAACTGAAAAGCAGTCAAGCCTGCTCACATCTTCCCAACACCTACAAGCAGAAATGAACCATCTGACAAGGTACGCACACCTACTCCCCGACCATGACGATGGGGCTTCCTCCGCCACCCAACAGAGGAGCGCACATCCGACCAACCATTCACAGGTGAATGAACAGAGAGAGCAACAGCGACTCCCTCATCAAGACGCAGCACCCCAGATCATCTTCTTCGCCGTAGACCCAACCCTTCACCAGGGATCGCAATGTCCACAATCGTTGAGGGAGCTACAAGAGAGGAGTACCAGGGATGGCGGCCATTGCCGGGTAAGGCACAAGTGCCGACCACTTTTGGTTGTCTCCATCTCAGCAGTCATGAGTGGCCCACCATCAACCCGGAATCAACTCATCTTAGACCCGCAGGCTTAATCCTATTGACCCAAAATCAGGCCCAGAGCTGACCTGGCCCGAGGGCCAACAGGTCAACCAGCTCCATTGACAGCCTTACTTTTTAGTTTGCAATTAGCACGCTACTGCTTTTTGGTCTGCATGAGCGCACATTATGGAAGAAGTCAGAAGACGATCCGGAGTTAATGAGCAATCGATGAAGCTAAAAGGATACAAGAAGACTGCATGGATTACAACTGTACAGGAGTCCAACAGCTAGGTAAAAACAATTTAAATGTAAACTAGCAGAGGCTGCGATATTGGATACAAAGATGGCCGCGCATAAAATTGTAAGTAATAAACCACACAACACAGAATTACAACCTGCACTCTGGACCATACCACCATTCCCCAAGAAGCATCAAACAACAGGCATGCACCTACCAAGCTCGTCACCTAGCCCAAGACACGGAATCGATCTCGTCCCTGGCATTCTTATACAATTCAAGCCTCTTAGCGCATTGCAATCTTCGTTCCATAAGTGAAGGATCCTCATCCAGCAGCTGAGAAAGCTGTTTTCCCTGCACGGTGAGCAAGAATTTTCAGCCAAGGTAATGAGAAAATGCTAAAATAGAACACAACACAGAATTACTAGAGCGACAAAAAATGGAGAGAAGGTAGACGAAGGTAAAAAGTTCAAAGTTAAACCTCTTTTTTTCCCACTTGGGTGTAGAAATGAACAAGTAGAGATCGTTTAGCTTCTCTGACTTGACAGTGAACCGCAGCCTTGGGTACGGAATTTCTTAATGTGTCAGAGACCATTGTTATGTATGATGATACATTTGATCCTATCCTCCTGAAATGACTCTCAGTGTATCTATCAATTGCAGGAGTAGCTGGGTTCCCAGCCTTTTCAACCTCTTGAGGAAGCCTCCTGAAGAAGTCCACTGTTAAATATGATGCTTCCATGTCGACCAATCTCAATGCTGTCTTACGCCCATCTTCACGGAACTTCTCCAGTGCTTCGTAAGAGGCAGCTGCAAGCTCAGCCTGGAGAGTCGGGAATCGTTTCAGCTCCTGTTGGTAACAAAACAGAACAATCAGAAAAGGTTAATCATTAACTCCTAATGACCAACTTTAATGAGACCCACCTGAGTCTCCCCTATAGACTTCCTCACTAATTCCTTCAACACAAAGTGTACCTGCAATTTTCATCATCATAATGTCAGGGCAGTGAACCAACTGAACTTTTGAGACATCAAATAGTAATACTACGTACAGCATCAACTGTTGCCTCTGCTGGACCTCTAAAATAACTGAGAGCACCTTCAATCAATCGCCTATAACCTTGCTCAGGGGCAATCAGGTGAGGTTGATAACCGTCAGCTTCTGAAACAACCTTCTTCACATTTTGCAGAGAGAGATAACGGTCAAAGGGAAGCTTTTTAAGAGCTGCAGGAAGCTGATTGTCAAAGACTCCATAAATCCGATCACCACCTGGGCGCCTGCACAGTCAAGTTAAGAAAATAAAAATATGCAGCTAAATGCAGTGTACATAAAATCGCATAACTAAGCATGAAATAAGACTTCCAGGTTAATAATCTTACAGCAGTCAGGTGATTTGTAACTCAACTTAACGTCCTTTCTAAAGTGATTATTGGTTTTGGAACCTAACATTGAATGCTCTTTTTTTTCTACGCTACAAAAACGAGTTCTAGGTAAAATATGATCTATAGAAAAGAATGCCACAACGTCCCACTGATAATGACATGCCATTTCCCCAAACAAGAAAAGCTATACAATCTCTCTCCTAGAGCTGTGGGTGTTTGGTAACAAATTTATTATTGCAATAATTTATTTTCTAAAATTGATATTGAAGTATATCTGAACACAAATTTAAAAAAATAAAAAAATAAGTAATTGACATGTTTGTATAAATGACGTGTTTAAAAATTACATAGACTTGTTTAGTAGCACTAAAAATTTAAATTTTTTATGAAATTATCAACATCTATTTATAAGAATAAAATTAAACTGATTAAATACCAGTTATGGATCATTATTGACCACAAAGTATCTAACATGTTTTACTGAAAATAACACATTCTTTTGTCCAATAATTTAATCTGGTATAAAAATATCTACTTTACAACATAAATATAAACATTTTCACTAATAAATTAGAATCTTTAAAACATTTGTCGAGGGGTGCTGGATTATCCAAACATGTGGAGAAAATAGCCTCTTGTTTTCCTAGATGCCATAATCTACAGTAATGTTTAGTCAAAAGATTATATTTTATTGACCTTTCTACCTATAATCAAATGACAATTTCTATAAGTTTTTTAAAAAATTATATATTTGTATAATTTTGTTGGATCCAAAATGACCCTTTAGCCCACTATTGTCAAGGCGAGCGCCTAAGCGGCGCTTAGGCGGCGTTGGACCATGCCTAAGTTGAGCACTTAGCTCACCCAAAAGAAGGCATATGCCTTGGAGTCGCTTAGCCGCTCGGGCCAGTCCTTTTTTACTTAAATGGTTTAAGTTGAACCGGGATGATTTAAGTTAAACCCCCTAGTCCCCCACAAACAACCAAAGCCCAGCTCCAAGCTCCCTCCCAACAATCGGTTGATCCCAACGCCCACGGAGCTGCACAGCCCATAAGCTGCCACTGCTGCCCTCAGCCATGGAAGCCGCTGTCACCACCTTGACCTCACGACCATCTTGGCCTCGCGGGGCCATCATTCTCTTCTGTCATTCTCCTCCATCAAAAAAGCTAGGTTTTGCATTTTTTAAATTTTTTCACCTATATCTTGTCATTTCTTCCTCCAAGTTTAGTAGTGTAGCATCTATTGGAGTGTTTTTAATCTTCTTTTACATATCATATGCTTAAATGTTAAATATATTGTAAGTTTGAATGTCTCTGATGCGTCAAAAAATTTCGATTGTTTTTTGTTTCTTCGATCATTTTTTAGCATCTACGTATTATGTAGACATTGTTTGAAGTTTGTATATTAAGGTTTGAATACTGTTTGATCGATTGATGATTATATTCTCATTTGTAGTTGTGATTTGTTGTGGAATTTTGTAAAGGAAGAGGCTCATCTAGTTGTAAATGTAATTAGAACATATTTGAATTTATAAGTGTTTAACAATTTTAAATTTTGACACGTAATCCTCATTAATTATGTTTAATTTTTAATTAGTGTTGTATATTTTATTTTTGTTGTTTTTCAATTTCATACGAAGAAGAGAAACTGGTTAGAACATAAGAAGTTGAATAATTTAATTTATATGCAATACAACTGCTGCCTTCATAAAAAATTCTTGGAGATTAAAAAATCCGAAAAAATGTGATCATATTTGTTTGGAAGTTTAGATTGGGAGAGTGAGTGGTAAAGGAAAGCAACAATTTAGTTCATGAAAGTAAGGATCTTACATGAAAAGATGTTGAAAATGCTATGGGAGCTTCAGATAGTAGAGTACAAAGAGTCTTTTAGAGGTGAGCACTAAATGGTTCAAACCCAAAAAAACAAATTGAACCGACCTGTTTGGTTCGGTTCGGTTTGAACCGCTTTCGGTTTGGTTCGATTTGGGAGTTCTCCAAACCAAACCATTTAAACCGATTTAATTTAAAAAAATATAAAAAATTATTATAATATTAATAAAAATATAATTTTTATTTTGATTATTTTAACTTAAAAACCATTATATATGTAAAAAATAATTAATTAAAATATATTTATATTTTTGATTTAAACCGAGCCAAATCGAATTGAAATCAGTTTGGTTTGGTTCATTTTGAAAGCTTGAATCAATTTGGTTCGATTTGGAAAAAATGGTCCAAACCAGACCAAAATCTATATAGTCAGAGACGCGAGGCGACTGAAGTGAGGGAGACCTCGCCTCACCTCAGGCGCTTGAGGCGGGCACCTGAGGTGACATTTTTTATTTATTATTATTATATATTTTTATGCTTTATACAATATTTGAAAGTGAAAAAAGGAAAGACATACTTCTAAAAAGATTGAAAATACATGTAAAAAAGCATGACATACTTCTAAGAAAGTTAAAAAAAATATAAAATACAAGAGGTGCATTTAAATATTTATTAATTTAAAAATGCAAAAAATATATCTAAAAAACAAGAAATATATCAAAAAATGTATAAAATACATCAAAAAGGTATGAAAGATGTACCTTTTCCTATGTTACCGAAATTTGAAACAACAATTAAAGTATATTAATATGTCAAGTGACAACAATTAAACAATGATTCTAAAACATGCATGGAACTACATTAATAATTCTAAAATAACGTAGAAGTAACAATAATTGAACGATAATTATCATATCTTTACCTTTTTTATCTTAAATTTTTTTAATGTCACAAAATATCACTATTTTATTGATTTAAAAAGAAAATAAATACAATATACAAGATATGGACTTAAGTTGAACTAAACAATAAACTAAAAAATAAATAGAAAAATAGAAAAGTATATACAATTGAGGTAGTCTAGGAGACCGAGGCAACTGCCTGAAGTGGTCGCAGGCTAGGTGAGGTGTTGAGGCCTCGCCTCGTCTCGTCTCAGCACCTAGGCGATTGCCTCTGATAACATAGAACCAAATCAAACCGTGCTCACCCCTAGAGTCATTGGCCAATCAAGTGGGGCAAGTACATCACAAGCTTTGACAGCGAGGGATATAGATAGTGACGAAGAACATGGAGAGGATGATGATGTAGATGATGATAATGAAGATTAACCATGGGAGGAAGCAAATGATGAAGACGGTGGCGGTACAAATGAAGAAGCTAATGCACGAGATGAGACTTTAGAGAATGCTATAATTGGTTTTAAGATTTGAATATGGCAATAATATGTTTGCTTTGCTTATGTACTTTGATCATGATGTTAGTTGTATTTTTGTATTTCTTTTTTTTTGTTAGCGTCATAGCTTGTGATAATGTGGAGTGCTTGTGCCGCCATATGCCATATTGTATTTGCATATGTTGTCTACTTTATTTTTTCAAATTTTTTGAGGAAGAAGTTCAAAGAGTGGTAGAGCATGTATCATTTGGTAAGTAAATTTTGCATATGTAATATGTTTTCAATTTTATATAAATTTTATTCTTGCTATGTCAATTTTATTAGTTTTATTTTTCAGATTTTTAGAGGAAAGAGTTCAAGGTGTATGTATCATTTGGTAAGTAAATTTAATTTGCAATGCTTGTCTTTACAATTTTGAATACGTAATGTGCTTTCATTTTTCAATGTTTATGTAAATTGTATTCTTGATGTCTATATGTCAATTTGGTTAGTTCTTATAAGGTTTTAAAATTGTTGTATGATTGTTAGTTGTATGAAATTATTTTTTACCCACATTTTGATTAGATATACACATATATATGTATATACACACAGATATGTAAATACATAATTACATACACCTAATCCTACCACCTTGACCGCTTAGACAACGCCTAAGCAGTCACCTTAGATTTGGCACTTTTCAACGTCTTATGCGTCTTATCGCCTTGACAACTATGCTTTAACCGATAAAATAAATCCGATATGTCACAAATTAAGACACTATACGAAACACTAAAAATCATTATATTTACAGCTTATTAATTAAGATATAATGAACTTTATAATCAATATCACCATGACCAATTAATGACGCAACCATCTGCCACCCCATCACGTTCACATCATGCCCTCTTGTAGTTATCTAAAATAAAATCTTTGCACAAGATGAGTTTCGGTATGCAGTTCGCTTCCCCTATTCCTTGTTTCTCTCAAAAACAAGACAAGTGTCTCATTGTTTCGATTAAAGAAGAGATTACAACTAAAAGAGTGCTCACTTTTTAAAATAGCATAAGTCATTCCAACTTCTCCTAGTCTATTTTTTAGTCTTATTTTTAAGTTAATAAAGAAAAACTGGATAAAAATGTAAGCAAACACCCTATTATAAATAGAATTCTAGGTTGACAATAACTTGACTCTGTTGAAGCATGGAATGCGGAGTCGCAACCCTGCCCTGACCCGGTTGGTTCTGGGGTGACCGACCCAATCCCGACCCCAAGACCTGGACCCCGTAATTAATATTTTATTATTTTTTTAACGATCCTGGCTGACCCGGGTCGGTTTGGGGCCAAACGGACCCGGTCCCGACTCCCGACCCCACCTCCCTTGTGTTGAAGTACCAAGTAACTAAGGATTATTCTGAATGGCATGCTCTCTGTTAATTTGTCAATGTTGTGGATCCCACTAAAACTATAGATGATAGCCAAAAGGAGAATAATCAAGATTCTGAAAATTTCATCACTGCTGTTGCTATATTCGCTGAGGCATAAAAATAAGAGAGAACAATCCAAGAACATTGATTCTAGGATACCCAATTTCACAACCTAAGAAAACTAAGCAAACCCTGTTCATACATTTGTCTTCAAACGTGCAGGTATCTCTTTCTTTTACGTTTTTGGTTCTTCTTATTGTGTGCACGTGCAGGCAAGTGCGTGAAGGGTTTCTGGATTGGGATCAAAACGTGGATGAGCTTAATCCTGATTGGGATCAACGGATCAGCCACTTCACTGGAAGCCCCGGGCTGATCCCTAGCCTAAGTTGGCTCAACTCGCCCAGATTCGGTCCAAATCATGGTTTGCGGATTTGGTGATCCAGATAAGCACTTGCTGACCTGATCCCAGAGGGGATTCCAATCCCATAAAGAATTTCTACCAAGACCAGGCTGCAAGCTGCCGTTATCTGCCAATTCTGGATCTGACCCTGTCCCAAGTTGTATTAGGTCAGATGATAACAGGTTTGGGACCTGATAGACCCAATAAAAGTTGTCTCCCCCACCAGTTAGGGCAGGTAAAACACAGGGCAGCAGTGCCACCACCCTCAGACTACTATATGGTAGCAATCTGGCCCAATCCTGCTGCTCTCCACTAAGGATCAAACCACACCGATGTTTTTTTTTCTATTTTTTGAAGGACTGATCAAGGATTGGTTTTCTTCCAACGGATCAGCCAAGCTGGCTGATCAATCTCAATCCTACCCATAATACTATCATCCAAGTACACACTGATCTGGATCAAAATGTCCAATCCAGCTAGTCCTAGCTATGATCACAAGATCCTGGCTCACAAATAGTAATCCAGGCCGATCTCAGTTCGGCAGATCTGGTTCAAGGATCAGCCTGAATCAGCCAATCCTGCTCTGCTAGAGGCCCAGGATTAGACAAGAGTAGAGAGGTAAACAGCACAGATTCGGTTAGATTTTTTAAGATCCGAATCCAAGCCCGATAAGTGTATACCCATATTCAAGCATAGATCCGATAAATTAAGTTTTTCGGGACGGGATCAAAACCTGAATCCATAAATCTATTCCTCCTTTTTCTCCTCCCAAAAGTTCAACACTATTATGACTCACCATAGCTTCTCACCCACCTGGCAATAATCTGTGTGGAGTCTGAACCTTCTTGAAGATAAGTGGCAAGGCTTCCTTCACTCCAGTTTTGACATCGTTGGTGGGGTGGGAGGCAGTGGGAGGCCCAATGCTCAATATCTGACCATCAGATTCCACACCAAGGCTGGCAATGCCCATGTCACCATGGCACTGCCGCTGCAGGTCTAACTTGCTTCTTCCAAAAAGATGACCAAATATAGCATTCCTTCTTCTCACGAGCAAAGGCCAGCCATTCCATCGATTATGCCAAGAATATGGAACCTGATAGTCAAGGGAAAGCAACTGCTACTCTGCAGCTGCAATCACCCATCATGCTCTTTTTATAGGGTAATCACCCATCAACCATCGGAGGGAAGTTGAGTTTTGGGGGCTCTCGAGTAGCAATTCCAATAGATGAAGGATCCCTCAATAATCCCAGTTAGTTCAGATGCCCACTGTGGCCAATGCCTTCTTTTTAGAATCCATGGATGGCCCTGTTTGGATTCCCTGACATGTGGCAAACCAGTGGGTTACCCCGATGATCTTGTTGCCTATCGGATGGTCCTAGCTCTCCAGAGAGAGGTTGGCACCTTGATGGGGACCCGGTCCGGTCCATTTTGGGGTTTATTTGCAGTTACGTCCATTTGGACTTGTTTGTAAATATTTGAGTTTTAGTTGTGGTCTTTTCTTTTTATTTGGGTCCTCAAGAGGACATGTATGTAATTAGTCATTTATGGTGTCTTGTTTGTAATAGGCTCCTCTATTTAAGAGGGCCACTTGTTGAAATGAGAGAGAGAGTTTATTGTCCAATTTTAGGAACCCTAGGGGCTGCCCCTTGTGTTGGGGCGCTGCCCCTTCCTCTTCACCCCCTCCACGATGGAGGTCGTCCAGCTCCACCTCCGGTGCAGACCGGTCCCTTCGCGACCCTCCGGCGTGGGTGCCTTCCCCTTCTCCTCCGTCCAGCGGCCTCCGAGCCATTCTTGCCCCTTCCCCCTTCACCGGTTCGAGTTCGACCCTAACCGACTCCGTTCATCCCCGTTTACGTCCGTTTCGACACCTCCGACGACGTCCACCGTCTCCACTCCGTCCATCCCACCTCCGGCGATCCCCGGAGTACCTCCACCCCACCATCCCGATGCTAGAAGCCCTCCCTCGAAGCCCTATCAGACGGAGAAGAAAGGAGGAGGAAGAGGAAGAACCGCGTCCGCGGCTCCGTCTGTGCGCACGGCCCCGCTAGGGCTCCGGTGCGGCTCCCCCCCACTCCGGCGTTCTAAGGAGACTAGAGGAAGATGAAGGCGGCGCCAACAGTGCCGTTGGAGGTCCCCGTCCCCTTCGGCGACGGCGAAGACGGCTTCCGGCGCCGCTTCTGGCGCCTACCTCTTCCGCCCGCCGCGGCCGCCGCGGACGACTCCGCGTAAACCCCGCGCTCGAAGACCCCCCCCTTGTGCTGCCGGCGTCGACGGCAGCGATGGAGCCCCACCGGCTCCCCCTTCCCCTCCGGCGCCGGTTCCGGCGACGCCAGCCTCCGCCGGCTCCGCCTCCTCCGCCTCGGCCTCCCGCAGCCCTCGCGCGGCCAAAGCCCCACGGAGGCCCTCGCGAGCGGGCGCTCGAGGGCGAGACCCCGACGGGGGTACGCGGCGCCAACAACGCCGGCCACGTCTCCCCGCCCCGCCGCCAACCGCCGGCGGCCACGTCCCCCCCCCCCACTTGTCGCGGCCGGGCGAACCGGCGCCGGTTCGCCTCCGCCCGGCCGGCCGGCGCAGCGGTTCGCACCTCCCGCCCGCCCGGTTCGCTCGCCACCAAGCCAAGCCGCTGGTTCGCCTCCCAGGCCGGCCCGACCGCCGGTTCATGCCGGTTCAGGGCCGGTTCGGCCCGGTTCAAGGGTCCAGGGGCCGGTTCAAGGCCTAAACCAGCCGGTTCACTATGTTTTGGGCCGGTTCAGGCCGGTTCACCCTATTTTGGGGCCGGTTCAGGCCCGTTTTGAGTGATTCGGGCACGGTTCGACACATTTTGGGCCCGTTTTGACCGGTTTAAGTCCAGTTTTGCTTGTTTACTGCATTTCTTAGGTCTTTTGCGCCTCTTAAAGGCTCCCTGCAGCGCCGCGCCGCCGGTCCGTCCCGCCTCGTCCCGCATCAAATGGTATCAGAGCCTGGGATCGGCCCATTCTCATGAGCCGACTCCTGGGATGCTTCCGATGAAGTGCGGCGCTTGGTGGAACGTGACGGCAACACTTGAAGACATCAAAACTCGAGGACGAGTTTTCTCCTGGTAGAGGAGAATGATGGGGACCCGGTCCGGTCCATTTTGGGGTTTATTTGCAGTTACGTCCATTTGGACTTGTTTGTAAATATTTGACTTTTAGTTGTGGTCTTTTCTTTTTATTTGGGTCCTCAAGAGGACATGTATGTAATTAGTCATTTATGGTGTCTTGTTTGTAATAGGCTCCTCTATTTAAGAGGGCCACTTGTTGAAATGAGAGAGAGAGTTTATTGTCCAATTTTAGGAACCCTAGGGGCTGCCCTCGTGTCTTGGGGCGCTGCCCCTTCCTCTTCACCCCTCCACGATGGAGGTCGTCCCGGCTCCACCTCCGGTGCGGACCGGTCCCTTCGCGACCCTCCGGCGTGGGTGCCTTCCCCTTCTCCTCCGTCCAGCGGCCTCCGAGCCATTCTTGCCCCTTCCCCCTTCACCGGTTCGAGTTCGACCCTAACCGACTCCGTTCACCCCCGTTTACGTCCGTTTCGACACCTCCGACGACGTCCACCGTCTCCACTCCGTCCATCCCACCTCCGACGATCCCCGGAGTACCTCCACCCCACCATCCCGATGCTAGAAGCCCTCCCTCGAAGCCCTATCAGACGGAGAAGAAAGGAGGAGGAAGAGGAAGAACCGCGTCCGCGGCTCCGTCTGTGCGCACGGCCCCGCTAGGGCTCCGGTGCGGCTCCCTCCACTCCGGCGTCCTAAGGAGACTAGAGGAAGATGAAGGCGGCGCCAACAGTGCCGTTGGAGGTCCCCGTCCCCTCCGGCGACGGCGAAGACGGCTTCCGGCGCCGCTTCCGGCGCCTACCTCTTCCGCCCGCCGCGGCCGCCGCGGACGACTCCGCGCAAACCCCGCGCTCGAAGACCCCCCCCTGTGCTGCCGGCGTCGACGGCGGCGATGGAGCCCCACCGGCTCCCCCTTCCCCTCCGGCGCCGGTTCGGCGGCGACGGCAGCCTCCGCCGGCTCCGCCTCCTCCGCCTCGGCCTCCCGCGGCCCTCGCGCGGCCAAAGCCCCACGGAGGCCCTCGCGAGCGGGCGCTCGAGGGCGAGACCCCGACGGGGGTACGCGGCGCCAACGGCGCCGGCCGCGTCTCCCCGCCCCGCCGCCAACCGCCGCCGGCCACGTCCCCCCCCCCCCAAGTCGCGGCCGGGCGAACCGGCGCCGGTTCGCCTCCGCCCGGCCGGCCGGCGCGGCGGTTCGCACCTCCCGCCCGCCCGGTTCGCTCGCCACCAAGCCAAGCCGCTGGTTCGCCTCCCAGGCCGGCCCGACCGCCGGTTCATGCCGGTTCAGGGCCGGTTCGGCCCGGTTCAAGGGTCCAGGGGCCGGTTCAAGGCCTAAACCAGCCGGTTCACTATGTTTTGGGCCGGTTCAGGCCGGTTCACCCTATTTTGGGGCCGGTTCAGGCCCGTTTTGAGTGATTCGGGCACGGTTCGACACATTTTGGGCCCGTTTTCACCGGTTTAAGTCCAGTTTTGCTTGTTTACTGCATTTCTTAGGTCTTTTGCGCCTCTTGAAGGCTCCTTGCAGCGCCGCGCCGCCGGTCCGTCCCGCCTCGTCCCGCATCACACCTCCAGGGAAGTCTCCACTGGTCATGCAATCCTCCAGGGGCCAAGTCCAATAGACTATTGAAGCTCCAGTGCTCCTTCCTAATTTTTAGGATCTTCCAATGATTTCTTTAATCCCCAGACCAGGTGGAAGTTTTGATAGCTTACTTCGATGCTATCCTTTCCTCCGGAAAGCCCTGAATTGCTGGAGATATTCCCGGCATCCTTTACAGTAGCCCCTTCCTGATTTCTAGGATCATCCGATGGCCCTTCCTCTTTTTACTCCCCACCATGGAATGCCATATCGGCGAGATCTCGTGAGATCTCGGTCTCGCCAAGAGGGCCGAGAAACGAGATCGCCGAGATCTCACCCCATGTAATATAGTCGATCCGCGACTACTCTGCACTCCCCATTTATGATAGTGTAAACATATTAATATATCTCACTATCACTTATACTATCACATAAAAAATGTGCTATAAGTTTAATACCATATTAGTATTTAAATAAAATTGTATACAACTTTTAATCTTTTAAAAACACAAAGATCGACTTTTTGGTATTGAGAGTGCTTTGTAATTGTTCATTCACACAGTTGATGTATAAATGTGTTATATATTTTCATGTAAATTCATTGATGTACTCCTATTTTTATAAGACATTATGTTATGTTTCATATATATATACACATTTTGATCCGAGAATCGAGATCCAATCTCTCGAGATTTTTTCGAGATCTCTTCTCTTTCACCCCTCCCGAGATGAAGCCGAGATCAAGGATTGTCGTCTCGGATCTCAGCTTCGTCTCGGAAGTGTGAAAGAGAAGAGATCTCGTGAGATTCTCGGAAATATCTCGAGAGATCGGATCTCGGATTTCATTTATGCAGGGTATATTTCACCCAATGATTGCCATCTCACATCTATATTTTATCTCACGGAGATTAAAGATAAAAGATCTCGAAAAAATCTCAAAGGGATTAGATCTTGAAAATACTAATTAATGTGCATGTTTAAATGTAGAATGTCATATAATCTTTTTTTAAATGACAAGAGAACACATATTAAATATTAAAATAAACTGTGAAAGAATTAAAAGCATAATACAGAGATAGTGAACTATTGTTAGCATGAGATATACAAAGGATCTTATGGCAGACCAAAGTTTCATCTTGAATAATATGGATAGAAGATTAATAACATTTTGGGTCAATTGTACATACATAATCATTAAAATATTAAACTATGAAATTTTATCAAACGATAATATTTAGATGAATATTTTGATGGATTCCATAATAAAATTGGCAATATAAGAAGGAAACTTAACAAGATCATCTAACAAGTTGGGGATAATAATAGGCGGAGAAAATCAAGGTATCACATGTACTACATATATATTCTCGTTTCGGCTATCTCGTTTCTCGGACGCACGGAAGAAAAGAGATTCTCAACAGATCTCGAGAAATTCTCGGGAGATCGCATTCCATGGCCGAGATCCAAGATTGCAATCCTTGCTCCCCACTGGATGGTAGTTATGATGGTCAGCAGAGAACCTAAGGCCTCTTCCTATTTCTTAGGGGCCTCCAATAATATCTTCTTGTGATCTTCTGCCCGACAGCCATCCTCGCTGGTTTCCATGATGTCTTCCTTGCCTCTGGTGATTGCTGGATTTTAGGAGGGTAATTGGTATATAGCCCAATGTGGCTGGGGATGGATATTTTAGGATTGGGATGGCAGGAAAGTTTCAAGGTGGCCAGTAGGATTGTGGGCCTCCTAAATAGGAAGGAAAGATGCCGGATCAAGCTGAGGTGGCAGGAGATCTCGGCTAAGGAATTTTCTGTGCATATAAGTGGTGGACAGGTTTTATTTTTAAACATAGCCCAATAAATGTATGGAAGGAGGACTGCGAAATTGCTATAAGAGATGGGCAATTTTCCATTGGATTAATCTGCCATGGGCCTACGTCAATGGGCCAATCTTGAGAGTTATCATAAGGACCCATCAAGGATTGGATCAAACTTGATATCAAATTAAGGTGAACTCACAGTGGCGCAAGAAGATGACAGATGGGTTGTCTTGTCATCTAATGGGCCCACTTGTGGAAGATAAATGGCCCATCACATGACCAAATTGTGAATGAAATCAATGAGCCACGTTCTTAGTAAAACCTCAGTCAACTCAGGCCCATTTTTATGCTTCGGTAATGGGCTATTTACTCAGAATCACATTGTTCAGTCTACACCCACTTGGATTAAATAGTCCTTGTCCTTGTAGGACTAGGAGTGGTGCTGTAAGGAGTGTTGTGTTTGATCATGATCTGAGTTTGACTTTGGTACAAACTTATATTCAAACTCTTCTATATATCAGATAAACTTGTCCTTCTGAGCTTCCAGTGCCGAACACACCCTCCTGACCTGTTCTTTCTTCCTGGCTGCCATGGGCTGGTTCTGCAGAAGGATTCACATCGAGACTGCACAGAGCAGTGCTCTCCCTATTATCTTGACATCCCCGGACTTGTAAGGGCCTGAATTTCCTCTTCTTAAGCACTTCATTGACCCACAACCGAGCAAGGATTTGGTAGGAGGTGACTTCTTCCTTTCTTACATCGGCAGTGGCAGGTACACACTTCATATCCTCTTCATTGTTATTTCTAGTATTTTGAAGCACCAGGGTTTACTCAACGACATGTCTACTAGGACTTCGGTTGGGTAGAACTTTACCAATAACCTCCCTCCCTTCATCTTCTTTCCGCTGACAGAATCAGACATTTCTTGAATTTTTTACTGAATTTCAGTGTTTCCACAGGTACCAAAGCCTAGATTGGTTATTCATGTGTTATGATGGGGCCCCGGTAGAGAAAACTTGGGGAGATCATACCCTCATATCTCTTCCCATCCCTAATTAGTGGAATGCATAGATTGCAGAATCGGCCATGGCCGATCCGATTCTCGGCGGAACCACCGATCGAAATAAAATATCCATCAAAATCGGACTGTTTGGTCCGATTCGGGACCATAATCGTCCGAATCGGTGGATTCCAGAACGATTCCGGCGATTCCTCGCCAGAACCGACCGGAAAAATTGCCGCAGCGGCCCTGCGGCTGTCTTCCCGGCCCTATCGGGCGGGGAAGAAGGGCTACCTGGATCTGGTGACTAAGTCACTGGATCGACAGGGCGGGGGGCCGGACCAGTCCGGGGTGACCTAAGTCACCGGTCCAGACTTAAGTCACCAGATCCAGCTACCGTTTCCCAATGGACCCGGTAGCCCTTCTTCCCCGCCCGATAGGGCGGGAAAGACAACCGCGGCGGCCACAGGGCCGCCATGGCGATGTTTGGGGCGGATTCAAGCCAATTTCGGCCCCAAAACATGCTAGATCAGATCGGAATCCGATCTAGCATGTTATTTTGATATTTTTTAATGTTTTAGCACCTTTGAAGAACCGATCTGGAGCAATTCCGGATCGAAATTTCTTCCGAAAGATCGGCTGGAATCGGACCAATCTAATCCGATCTGGATCGGGTCGGTACCCACCAATCCAGTGGCCAATTCCGATCCCGCGATCCATGGTGGAATGTATAATTTTAATTATCTTTATTTTTCCCATCTTTAACTGCACACGCCTGTAAATCTCAATTTCTTGCTGCATGCACGCCTTGTTCTCAATTCCACTTGATACTGATAGATCAAGTTGGTATGAGCTTCCACTTACCACCTTATCCAATGGCAATTTCACTAGGGGTTTGTGTTGGCACGAAATAAATTGAGATTAAATGAAATCAAATCTCTAGTGAGCTATATTCACGTATAACCTTCAAATAGGTCCACTTTGATGGCCCAAGATCAATACCCATTGGCTTAGCCCATCAAGGGTTAATTTAGGTCCGATTTAGTGCATCCTTTACACATCCTCAAGGGATTGATCTTAGTCCCGAGATAGGCCCAATACAATGGGGTGTCTAAGCCAATCCACATCAAACAACAGTATCTTTAAGGGGTGCAGTTGGTGCCAGCAAGGTCTCCTATGCATGGAAGGATTAGTCTTGACAAGGTCTAAGACTTCTAGACTTCACAGATGAAGAAGGACAAGATGAAGTAGGATACGGGAATCACCAACAAAATAGGAATATTACCGCGATCGGAACCAAGTTGAGACAGGTTTCTTCAAAGGGAATCCAACTCCGAACCAAGTTCTTTTGGCAATCAATGCCGGCAACTCCTAAAAAGGGAAGGAGGACATCCAGGGAAAGTCGTAGGCCGTTGCAGGGCATTCCGAGTCCGTCTCAAAGCCACAGGCCTCTGTTCGGTAGGTTTCTTGACGAAGCAAGGAAAGTCTGAAGTCTATAAAGCGCGCACCGGAGCTCGCCGTAGAAGGGAGGAGAAAGAGCCGAAGAGCAACCGGGAGAGCGGGAGAAGAGGAGGAGAGGGATCGTGAGAGGAGGATCAGAGACCATGAGAAGGTTGAGAGATTTTGGAGGAGTATCGGAGCTAGCTGGGCCACCAAGCCATCCTTCTTCTTCCCGCCGAAGCCATCTATCCCGTCGGAGCCATCTATCCTGCTGAAGCCTACGCTCCTTTCCTCCGGAGCTGCAAGCGCTGCCGGATCAACTTCTTTGTCCTACTGGGAGCACCGGAGGAGCTTGTATCCTCCACTGAGGTGATCGAGACCGTCGAGGTCTTCATCCTCTTCCGCTGGAGTCGCCAAGCCTTTATTTGTTTCTACAAGCCGCCGAGGACGTCATCGAGGCCATTAGCCTCTTCTGCCATCGCCAGTGAAGTTCTCTACCTCCCTCCGAGATCGCCAAGTCCTTCCTCTTCCGCCGGCGCCATTGCAGTTGATCGAGGGCGTGACGCCGTGGTTTGCCTTTGCGGCCGGGAGGAGACATCATGGCTTGAACAGTGTTACGGGGGAGTTATTTTCCCCAACTATAGTCCACGGTGGATATGCGATGGGGCCCACATGAAAAAAAAAAGAGAGAACAGTGTCTGGCCAAGCGGAGTCGACGCGTGAGGGTTATTGACCAGCCGGTCAACCAGTGGTGGGGTCCACCAAAAGAGAAGTCAAAAAAAATAAAGAAGGAAGAAGGCCCACCAGGGGCAAGGCCTAGCGGGAAGTGGCGGGTGTGGCGGCCAAATAGCCTACAAATGAATAGTGTTTCAAGGATTGAAGTTAATTTAAAAAAAAAACAAACACTTAACTTTAACTAAATAAAAAATTCACTAATTAATTTAAACCAACCAAGACAAGCATAAGGCCAGCAAAAAATAGCTCACCTCATGGTTTCGGTTTAACTTAAAAGAATTCAAAACAAATGGGTAACCAAGAGGCCGGTTCTAAACCCACCTCTTGACCTTAATAGAAAAATGAAATAAAAAAAACAATAAAAAAAAAATAAAAATTCACTAATTAATTTAAACAAAACGAAACAAACATAAGACTGGTTCTAAACTCACTTCATGGTCTCAACTTAACTTAAAAGAATTCAAAACAAATGAGTAACCAAGAGGCCAGTTCTAAATCCACCTCTTGACACATAATTCAAAAAAATAATAATAATAATAATAATAAACAAAAATCTAAATAAAAATTTATTTAAATTGAATAAATCGAGACAAACATAAGGCCGGTTCTAAACTCATCTCATGATCTCGACTTAACTTAAAAGAAATCTAAAATAAAGGGAAACCAAGAGGCCGATTCTAAACCCACCTCTTGACCCTCTCCTTGAGGTAGACATCAAAAGGTCTATTAAAAGACCCCAATGTCTTATCATTTCATGATGACGGGCGATTCAATCACCAAGGGATGATGTGGATGATCAACATTCAATTCGAGCTATTTCCACATGTCTACCAAAGGCCGGACTATGCTCGATAATTTCAAATTGATGAGAAGGACGTCACAGTGCCTATCAAAGGCTATAAAAAATTGTGACTTTGGACAATGGCTGTTATGCCCTTTGGTTTGCTTATTTGTAATCTGATCCCAAGCAATATGATGTCATGTTTCTATGCAGCAGTAGATGGTGATATCAGGAACACAAACGGCCACATGAACTTGGAGGGGATGCAGACATATAAAATTAAAAAAAATTGCAAACACTGAAGCCCGGCAAATCCGATGGCAAAAATCTGAATATAAAATGGGTTGTAAAACGTTAACTCCGAGAATTTGATATTGAGCCAGAGCGTGGACAGAATGACAGTGCAAAACAAAGGACTTTGGTCTGATACAAAAATTTCTGCAAGTCTGAAAATCTGTTAGCATAAAAACTTGAAGATATAACCCAAAATAAAATAAACATGAACCAAAATACAACAATCAGACAATCAGATGTTAAAACAAATCTTCAAATTGGAAAAGCATCAAACCAGTAACTAACTCCCAGAATAGCAAGCTCAATCAAAATCAAAATTGCCAACAGGAAATCAAACCCAATTGAAGTATTAAGAAATTCTGAACAAGCAATTTGGACCAGGTCTTAAACAAATCACAAATCCAAATTAAATCAACAAACAGAGTCCATCCAGGCCAAACTGAATTAAAACCAAAAAGCAAAATTCAATCAGCCCAACAAATCGATAAGAAATTCATAAGACACTTCGAATTAAACTGAATTTCATTCAGTTCAAACCAATTTCCCAAGTCAAATCTTAAAACATATTAACTTTAACTAAAAAAATTTAATTTGAGGTAAACTGAACTTAAATCAATAAACAATCCATGAACAAATTTAACTCAAAACAATCAAACCCAAATCAGTTCTCATAAATCTGAAACCTGCAAGTTACATAAAAAAAACCCAGACGTCTCAAATTAAGGCACAATTCCCACATCGGAAGATATCAAGTTCATGAAATAAAAAAACACAATTTTCAGAATTAATTCAAATCTAGTTAAAAAATCAAAATGAATCAAAAAATCCAAATTCAACCCAAATCAAAAGCAATTCATAAATCAAATTCAAATCAATCAAGTTCAACTCAAACTACATTCAAATCAATTCAACTTAAATCAAACTAAAATTAAGACAAATCAAGTGTTTGCATTCCATCAAGTTCATGGGGCTGTTTCTCCTGTGTATGTGTGAATGTTTATTTTGTGGATGTATGTTCTTCTATTCAATGGATTGTTATGACAGATAATCAAAGGTATTCGAGTATTCTCGATGTAATTAACATCGGATCTTCGCACCATCCGATGGGGAGAGGTCAAAATGAATTTTCAAAGAACCTAACAACCTTAACTTATATTTTTATACATATCATAGACCTAGCTAATATTTTTAAGGGATACCACCTATTTTCCTAAGAAGTCAATGCTAAGATCAAAAATCAAATCAAATCAAAATGATAAATGAATTTCCAAAATTCCAAACTGCTAGTTTTTGAGGTTACATCAGTTTGATGCCTAGGCGGGCTAGGGGCTGGCTGAGTCTTATCTTTATTTATTTCTTTATACCCACTTGGTTCCAGGACTGCATAGTTCTAGTTTGAGTCCCCCTTTAGCTATTCCTCTCAACTAGGAATGGAGTTCCCTGATGTACCATCAGTTCGACTGCTTTCTCTCCTTTGCATACAGACCACCTATTGTGTTTTGATTCTTTTGAACGTACAGTCTTTCCCTTGCCCTTGTATGTCCTGCAGCATGTTGGTCTGGTGAATCTATGGCACTTGGCTGCTCTTTTATACCATCTTAGATTTGTCATATCCCTTTCAATCATGCATCTTGGCTAACCATTGTTTGGACGTATATAGTTGCTACTACTTGATGGTGATCATCTTAAAATTTTAATGATCTACTGTTGCCGTGGTGACAACCTTATTAACATCTTACTGCTCATCTAAAAATTTGATGACGGATTTTGCTATCAGCACCAGGTCCCCTTCATGCAGTTTATTCTCAGATCCCACATGTCCTCAAGATTTTATCAACGTATGGGCAAATAAGAAGTCACCCTTTCATGCTTCCTCGGCTGAATATGTGTATATGGTGTGATTTACACTGTGATTTGCTGATGATTGCCTGACTCCAAGTCTTCCTGTTTGAACCCATAACCCATTTGCTTAAATTTAAGGGGTTCGTGGGTTTTCTATTTGTGTGTGGCGATGGCCAAGCCTGAGCATTTTGGTTCAAACTCTGCTTGTTTGCTGATTCTCCAATATGATGTAAGGTCCTATATCTGTTGTTACACATCCCGTGAGATTGGGTTTGATTGGAGGTGGAATTATGGCTCCCCCTCTCCCCATCATGAAATGGTGTGTAGAATCCTAATCAAGATTTAGCATCTTGGTTTTAGGACTTGAATCCTAATTTGTTTGGGATAATCATTCTGTCTTTCTTGCAAAAATTTTAGATGCCTACAGAGACTAAGGGTTTCAAGATGAGTGAATTTAAGATAAAATATATGTATTGTAAATTTAATGAGAACCCGAGAGAGAATGTGAGAGAGTTAGTTTAGATGAAATAATATTATCTCGGAAAACTTAGCTCAGATATCGTGGATCAATTACTCAAAGAGACAGAATATGATGAAGATGTTAACCATAAGATTAAAACAAATTGGATGAATTAAATATTAGCTATAGAGGTTCTATGTGAACGAAAGATTCCACTATAGTTAAAAGAAAATTTTTATACTTGCAATCTTATTTAGTAGTGAATGTTGAATATTGAACAATAAATGACAAACATACTTCCAAAATAGACTACTTGACTTGGCTTGGCTCATTTGCATCCCTACACAAAATCCATTAAACGTTAAGCTAAGAGGATCATTTGAACCAGAATTAGTTCATTTAACTGGATC
Organism: Cryptocoryne crispatula var. balansae; assembly: GCA_036172225.1. Taxonomy (NCBI): domain Eukaryota; kingdom Viridiplantae; phylum Streptophyta; class Magnoliopsida; order Alismatales; family Araceae; genus Cryptocoryne; species Cryptocoryne crispatula. Next base: position 9,674,214 of record CM069927.1, read on the forward strand.
CGGCCAAACCAATAACGAATGGCTAGGCGAGCGGATCCTGAACCCGACCAATAGGGATTTGCAGCAAGGGAGGTCCACACAATTATCAAAGGTTGTATTGAACCTTCAACAAGTCACAAAGTCATTTTGTGAGAAATTTAATGTGCTAAAGGCCCACCACCATGTATGTGGTAGTGGTGGCGATTGCATAGGCAATCTAGGCCAAAGAGAGATGACAAGAGCCCACATCACCAAGATGGTCGCCTCAACGGCCAACACACATGCACACACATATGCGTGCATGCACGCACACGCACACATGAAAGATGGAAAGAGAGACAAATGAAGTTTAGAGATGATGTAGAACGAAAATGATTTTAAACCGACTAAATAGAAAAACTACCAAAATGCAAACAGAAATAGACTAAAATGCTAAAACTAAAATTTAAAATGTCTCAAATTTAGTTTATTCTGTCAAACCCGAGGCTCTTTTTGGTCTTCCATGTACGCACAGCCGACCGTGTAACTGTTGGAACCACGGTGACTTCATTCCACGCTCGCACAAGTTGAAGGGAACCAAGTTGTGGCAATCAAGAGGCCATGGAGGGGGGCGTACGCTAGGTTATTGCCGGATGATCAACCGTACGCAAGGGTGTCGTGGTGATGCCGAACTGCTGCTCTCGCGAACGGACTTGTACGCACAATGGTGGCACCAACCGGGAAAACAGACATTGCGGCTGTCACTTCACCATTGAATTCTGATCATGACGTGACAACTCATTCTTAGTGATCTCATGCGTGTAGAGATTCTTGATAAACTAAGTGATAAGGAGAAAAAAGATAACTAAGAGAGAACATTATAAATTTTAAGTATATAATATATATTTATAATCATAAATCTTAAATATATATATAATAATATAAATGATAATGAAATATATTAATATATTCAAACTATCATTAAATGTGTGCCCTTTGTGGGGGATATCAAGGGAAGAAAACCCTCAAAAATTACTTTTTTAATTATGCAAAAATACTCGAGACACGATGCTTGGCCACATTGGATGCCTAGGCAGGCACCTTGGACGCCTTTCTAAGTGCCCCATAAGACACTTTGACAAGGTGCCCGGGCAAAAGCACCTTGGCACCTAGGTGGCACCTAGGCGCCCGCCTTGACAATGGTGTAGACACCGATCGGGAGAGGTTTCCAGAAACTCTCGCAAGAAGGCTTGACGAGGTGGACTTGTGGCCACTTGGCGTATTGCCGCATGACCAACTGGACCCGGCCACAATCGTGCACATGTTGAGAGATGCCTCCAAGAACCTTCTGGGGAGCGTGTCCGCGCACACGAGGAGGTGCAATGCACATGATCGCAGAGCGATGGAGGCCCCGAGGAAGAGGATGAATAAGACATCGACGATGCCGATCTCTTCTCAAAGACCTGTTCAACGATCCGATAAAGGGCGGGAAAAAGGATCTAACCGTGGTTACCAGTGAGGCACACTTGGACACCAAGTTGAGGAGTCCCGATCTCACAGGAGGCCAGTTAATGAAGGAGGGCTCCGCCAAAATGAAGGTGAAGCTCTTCGGTTCACCGGAGTCTGTCCACCCTAGACAGGAATCAACACAACTATGCAGGCCGTGAGAAGCAGGACCTAGAGATCTAAAGGGATGCAGAGTAGTTCGTTCGGAATCACTGACCTCTTTCCCCTTCCAGTAAATCTGATTAAAATGGCATCAAGGAGACCATAGGTGACGAGGACGATGACATTTAGTGGAGACACTTCGCACAACTTCAGAGATCGCCGGTTGTTGTCGAAAATGCCATTTCAAATCTAAAACTCGTCTCTACCATTCAGATTTGATGAGATCTTGATGTCATTGCAACCCTGTTGTGGCAAAAGGACAAACCTTGAAATGGTAATGCTCCGTTGAGAATCTGCCGAAGAGAAATTGAGAAGAACGATTGCTTGTTGATGAGGCACCTGTGAAGGGGAGGGTTGGACGAACAGCTCAGAGGCCAGAGGATGGGGAAGGGAGGTAGACAGCGACCTTGCCAGGACAAGAGGAAGGGTTGGAAGGCCACCTCAGCCAAACAAGAAGACGAAGAAGATCGGGCTGAAGCACCTCCATATGGGAGAACCAAACCAAAGGCTTCCAAAAATTCCAAATCCACGGGACTCATCCTCTTATATAGAGGAATCGTCAATTACAAAGAAGACCACCAAAATACTATTTACAGATGTATCCCTCTCAAGGATCTAAATGAAAAAAGTAACAAAAAATTCTCTAAACACTAAAGATCATCCAAACCTATTTACGGATTTTAACCAACACTAAAATTATTAAAGAAGATAAATTTTCTAATGTTTGTCCCCATCGAGAGAGGGGTAAGTTAGTAAAAATATCTTAACATTAAGTTCAATTAGGTTGAGTTAAACTCAACATTAAAATTTAATATAACATAATTTTGAAAAGTGTAAAATTTCAAAGAATTTAAAAAAAATTCTTATTCCACTTCCAAACTAACTCTTAATGCAGTCATCTAAATCACAAACTAGCCTTTTCACTCATAAAAATTTAAAATACATGATATTTAAAATTCATTTACTATGTGTTGAATGTTGAGTTAAGAGTAATTAATTGATGAAATTAATCTTAGGTCATATTTAGCCATATTATTTAGCATAAACTGCTACAATGTAAAATGAGGAGAAGCGTTTCATGCATCTAACAATGTTGGCTCTTTACTTAATTTCTCTCCACTATTCTCCAAAGTAGAATAGTGGAATGTGAGTGTAATTTTTTTGAGGAAAACATAAACAGAGTGTTGGGCAGAAAGAGGCAACTGCAACCATGCATCTCAAGAAAAATTTCTCTCGAAAGTTACATAACAGCATGGTTTGTCAGGTCGCGACCCAGGCATAGTTGTCAAGGCAGTCGCCTAAGCGGCGCCTAGGCGCCGCTTAGGCGACAAGGCGGTTTTGGATCCTCGCCTGGGCCGTCCGCCTTGCGGGACCTGGAAAAGGCGTACGCCTTGACCGCTTAAGCGGCCAAGGCGCCGCTTAGGCGCCGCTCGGACGCCTGGTCCGGAGAGCCCGCCGGTTCAGCATTGAACCGGTGCCACCGGTTCACGCCAACACGGGCCAGCCGGCCTCTTTAGTCAGCCCGGGCCGCTCGGGCCCCCTGCATTCGCCCGAAGACGCTTGACGACGCCTCCCGCGGACGCGACGCCGCAGTTCCCAGCCCGACGCCGCAGCACTTCGTCCCCGACGGCTTCCTGCGGCCCTAGCTCGACGTCTCACAGCTCCTTCCACCCCGCGGCTGGTTTCTACGTGGCATTATCATCTCCAAGCGAAGCCCTAGTCGCTCAGCTCTCCGTACGGTCCTCCAACTCTCTCTAAAACCTAGTTTTTTATTTCTTTTGTTATTCTTATCATTTATTCTCGCTGATTTGTTGTCATAGCATCTTTTACGATGCCTTAAGTCTTCTTAAGTATTATCTATGTATGAATATGTAAAATATTTCATGTTTAAACATCTTCGGTGCGTCGTTAACTTCCGATTCCCTTGTTCTTGCTTCTTCAAGTATATTTATATATTCTAAATAGATCATTGACATTGTGTAATGTACGGAGATTGTTATATTATACGTAATAGAGTTGAAATCCTCTCAATCTCCGCCGGAGTCATTTATGCTACGGTTTGAGATCGAAAAATTCGGTTTTCTCTTATTTTTCTATTTCTATTGTTGTCTAATTGTTTATGTCGATTTATATAATCTGGATGTGTTACATTGATAATTTTTTTATGTCTTCAGTCGGTGAGTTTTTTCTTTGGTTGATTGATGGAATCTGGATCAGGATCAGTCAACATGAATGTTGTTGACAAAAAGAAAGCGAAGTCGAACGATCCGGGTTGGAAATATGCTTTTTGGCCGGATGATAAGGACAAGAATAGAGTTCAATGTGAACTTTGTGGCTTGGTGACAAATGGTGGAATCAAGAGACATAAGGAACATTTGATTGGAGGATTCAGCGATGTTAAGAAATGTCCAAAAACTACCAAGGAAATTGCTGATGAGATGTTAAGTTGGTTGAATAAAAGTAAGAAGAGAAAATTGTCATCTTCAAGAACAAATGGCTTTCTTGCATGTTCTGAAAGTGATGAAGATACCCAAGAGGGTGACATACAACGTTCAGAGAAAGGAAGTGGGACTACTAAATCTACAAATTTAGTTTCACTTCCAGATAAAAGCAAGAAAAATAAGGGTCCTATGGATGTCTTTACAAGAATGTCGGCTGAGGATTTTGTTGATGCAAGAAGTGGCAAAAAATATCAAAGCACTTTGAATAGTCAATTGAAGAAAGAAGAACAAGCATTGTTTGAAGAACATGCAGCCACTTGGTTCTATGAAGCCGGCATTTCATTCAATGCTACAAAGCTGAGAAGTTTCGAGGTCATGTGTGAATCTGCCGGTCGAGTTGGGCCGGGTTGTAGGCCTCCGAGTTATCATAGCTTGAGGGTGACTTTGCTTAAGAAAGCGGTGGAAAAAATTGCTGCAATGCGTTCGGAGTATGAGCAATGTTGGAAAGTTTATGGTTGTACCATAATGTGTGATGGCTAGACTGATAGAAGACAACGAAAATTACTTAATTTCTTGGTCAATTGTCCGTAGGGGACCTACTTTCTAGAGTCCATAGATGTCTCTGACCGCAAAGAAGATGCCATACTTATTTATGAACTTTTGGACAAAGTTGTTGAGAAAATTGGTGAGCAATATGTGCTCCAAATTGTGACTGACAACGCATCATACAACGTTTCAGCTACGAGATTGTTAATGGAAAAAAGAAAACATTTGTATTGGACACCGTGTGCAGCACATTGTCTTGATTTAATGTTGGAGGATATCGGAAAGATGAAAGCTTATGCAGGTACAATTTCAAAAGCCAAGAAGGTAACTAATTACATGTATAATCATTCACGTTTATTGGATTTCATGAAGAAGGAAACAAAAGGAAAAGAACTTGTAAGGTGCGGGGTAACACGGTTTGCTACATCTTTTCTCACATTAGACAGATTAAATGATGATGTGATAAAAAGAGGATTGAGGAGATTATTTTCTTCCGATGCTTGGCATAGAAGTGTGTGGGCAAAGACAAACATGGGAAAAAATGTGCAGTCCATTGTGTTTCAAATCAAATTTTGGCATGGAGTAGAAGAAATCTTGAGAGCATGTCAACCAATTTTACAAGTTTTAAGGATAGTGGATGGGGATGAAAAGCCGACGATGGGCTATTTGTATCTTAGATAGAATGTGCAAAGCAGAAAATTATTGAAAACTTTGCGGGAAAGGAAACAAAATACACTCTTATCTTAAAAATTGTGGATCGACGATGGGAGGTACAAATGCAACGCCCTCTATATTTAACCGGCTATTTTCTGAATCCTAAGTTTTACTTTGATGCTAAAGCAAGAGATCCAACTTCAACCGCCGAGATGGAAGGTGCTTTTTACACTTGTATGGAGAGAATTGTGGGAGATTCTGATTTACAAGAAAAAATAGATGAACAACTTTCCTCTTATATGGAAGCAAAAGGCACATTTGGCATATCATTCGCTATCAAGTCACGTCATAAAAAGCTTCCAAGTAAAGGCACAAGTATCATTATATTTTTTTTGATTAACACTATTTGTACATCTTGTGGTTAATATCTCTTTGTCAATATAGTTGATTGGTGGATACAATATGGCGGACAAACACCTGAGTTGAGAGCTTTTGCATTGAAGGTTCTAGGCCTTTGTTGTAGCTCATCGGGTTGTGAGCGGAATTGGAGCACTTTTGAATTTGTAAGATTTCTAAAATTGTGATACATATAACTAGCATGATCTACATTAAATGATTTATATTTCAACTCATAATTTTATATTCATTTTTTTCAGCTTCATACTAAGAAGAGGAACCGCTTGGAACATAAGTGGTTGAATGATTTGGTGTATATGCAATACAACCGGCGTCTTCGTGATAGATTTATAGCACGAAAAAAAGATCCTCAAAAGTATGATCCTATTTGTTTTGAAGATCTAGATTGGGGAAATGAATGGATGACAAAGGGAGATGAAGATTTAGTGCATGAAGGGGAAGATCTCACATGGAGAGATGTGGATGATGCTATGGGAGCTTCGGAAGGGTAGACCTGAAAGAATAATTGGACAATCGAGTGCATCACATTTTACGCCATCAAGGGATGAAAATAGTGATGAAGAGCTGCGAGAGGATGATATAGATGATGATGATGATGATGATGATGATGGAGGTGCATCATGGGAGAGTCAAGAGACACACGAAGAAGGCAACGAAGAAGAGGAAACTAATGCACATGATGTTGACATTTTAGAAAATGCCGTGTTTGGTTTTAAACTTTGAGTTGGTGATGTAACTTTTAAATATTCTTGTCTTTTAAGTTTTATCTTTCAACTTTCATGTTTTAAGTACTCTTTTGATGTTACTTATGTTTTTAGTAAATGGTGATGTTAGTTGTATTGTCTTTTGATGTTTTTTTAATGTTTTGAATTTGATTACTTCATATCTCACTATGTTAGTGCCATATGTTGTGATAATGTGGAATGTTTAGTGCTTGTATTTTGCAAATATATTGTGAACACTATTATGCATGTTCTTAAAGAAAAAAGAAGTTCAAACAATGTTTACATTATTTGGTAAGTTCATTTGGTTTAAATTGTCTTAAGTTTATATTTTTTGTACATGTTATGTTCTTGATCTTATTCAAGTTTGGTTATGAATGTATGTCAATTTGATTAGATTTGTAAGTTTCATTTCAATTTTTATATATTTCAATGTCATGATAGTTTCAAAAAATGCCATATACACTCCACTCCCCTTCATACCTCGCCTTAACGCCTAGGCGACGCCTAGGCTTACGCCTTGTCGCCTAAGCTGTAAAATACCCTTCGGGCACCTTGGACGCCTTGTCGCCTTGACAACTATGGACTCAGGCCCGACCCGACCGGGTTTAGTCCCGACCGGCCCGTTCGGGTCACGCCGGGTCGCGGGGTCGTGCAACCCGGCACATGACCGTTGGCACCGTTGCCAACGGATGGGGGGGCCTCCAGCCCCCCCCCCCCATTCAGCCCTAAAGCCCCCAAGGGGCTCTCCTTACCCACACCTCTCACTCTCACCCTCAACATTCTCATTGCTCTCAAATTTTGCTCTCATTGGTCTCATTTTCTTCTTTATTTACTTAATTATTTCATTAAATACTTCATTAGTTCATTTAGTATATTTAATTAATACTTGTTTCATTGATTAATTAGTTAAGAAGTTTCTTCTTTTTAATACTTACTTACTTAGATAGCTAGTTAGCTAGAAGATTAATAGATATTTAGTTTAGTAGTTACTTAAGTAGATAATTAGTTAGAAGGTATAGTTAATTACTTACTTAGTTACATAATGAGTTTGGATCAAGTCTTAAGATAGTTTTCCGAGGGACTGACGAATATGATCGCCATATGTACATGTATCAAGCTTTGTACTCAACCCAAATGACATAGGGAGAGTACAAAAACTACCTACAAAATGTAGAACACATCACATTAGAATAAAGTTGATGTATTATTTATTTAAATTATGTCATTTATTTTCTCAGATTTTTCTGTATTTTTCTGTATTTTTTAAATTTTTTTACTTTTTTGAATTTTTAAAAAAAATAATAAAAAATTAGGGTTGCGACCCGGTCGGCCTGGGGGTCTCGCGACCCGCGACCCAGCCTTCCTTGCATAACAGAGTAGCATCGTGAAATGTGAGTATATTCTTTTGAAAGGAAAACATTAATGGGGTGTTTGGTTACATGATAATTTTTTGTACATTTTCATGATAAAAAATTATATTAAAATAAAAAGTGAACCAACTCATGACATAAAATTATCATGTTTGGAGGGATGTGATAACAAAAAAGAGTAACTACCATTCATGACCAAAGAAAGTGAGGGACCACAAAAAAAAGAAAGAGGTAAGATCCTCTTTTTTTGCTTAAGAAGAAAATCACTTTTAAAACATAAAATTGTCAAGATTGTCAAACACCTCTTTTGACAAGTTCTTTTACGATTTTTAGAAATTAAAATAAAAATATCTATTATCATGCAACCAAACACCCCATAATAGAGTGTTGGGCAGAAAGAGGCAACAGACAACCATGCATCTCAAGAAGTTGAACATTATTTCTCAGAAGGAAAAAGTACTTGGAAGCCAATGTACTATTTCTATGTTGAAATATGAAAGCATGTCACATAAAACCAAAGTCTACACACTCGAGAAAGCAAATCCAAGGTCATCCCTCAGAAACAACGGAAGAAGCTTGATGCCTTCTTTGTCAGCAGAAAAAAACATACCAGCCTATCCAGAGAGATGTTGTTGAAGGCAGCTGCCTCGCGTCCCGGTGGTCGCCCCAAGCAGTCATCTTGTTTGCCTTGGCCAACCTCACCAAAGGCCTGGATCTGGCACCCTCCCCAACACCCTCGTCAGAGCCCTAGCTGGACTCACCGCCACTGCCACCAGAAAAGGTCGCCGGAATTGTTCCACTTGGCCAGAACCATTCCTCTTCAGCAGAGAAGCCATTTTAAGTGGGTTTTTTACATTTATTTTTGTTTTCATTTATTTTCGGTTGTTCTGCCTTATTTCACTCTTGTTCTAATACATTGTCCATATTAAACGGTTTGGTTTATTCCTCTTTGGTGGAGTTTGCCGGAGAAGCAATTTCACAAAAGAAGAAATGTTTTTTTTCTATTTTTTGGTTTATTTTCCTTTTCTCTTCCAGTTTTCATTCTTGTTCTAATATATTCTTGCTATTAAAGGAACTGCTTTATTCCTCTTCATCAAAGTTTACTGGAGAAGCTTTTTTATTTGTTTTCTTTTTTTAGTCCAACTTTTGGACATTCTAGCACACCGGTTTGTTTTCCATATGGTTATAGAAATTTGCCAAATAGGAATTTTGGTGGTTTTAAGTTCTAGCACACCAGTTTTTTATGTTGTTGCCTTTTATGTTTTTATTGCACGCATAATCATGGTCCATTCATTTCAACTTTTTACAAGTATTTCCTAAATTTTTTACATTTTTAGATAACACATTATTACAATGAATATATAATACATATATTAAAAAATAACACCCCCCTCACCTTGCGCCTCTAACAACAGAGCAAAAGAGTGTAGTTGTCAAGGGCGCCTAGGCGCCAAGGCAATTGTGCCGGGGCCCCTTTTGTCCAAGGCACCCCAAGTCTTTTTACATGATTAAAAAAATTTAATTCACCCCCCCATAAGGGACACCTATTTCATGATAATGTGAACATATTTATAAATTTCACTTTCACTTATACTATCACGTATATTTAAAATTTATAATTATAAATATATATTATATATTTAAAATTTATAAAGTTTCTCTTAAATTTCTTTTCTCTCCCTCTCATTTATTCCATCAAGATTAACTCTTTCCCACCCAAAAATACATATATAAAATCACATTTATACGTATGTACACATAATCATATACGTTCAATTATAACATACAAATATAATTATATTTATGTATATATGTTGTATGCATACATATATATTATTAATATCTAATTATATATATGATTGTATAAATTCACATATATTTGTATATACATAAATATACACATCTAAAGAACATCACCTTGACTACGTAGACAACGCCTAAGTGGCCATCTTGTTGCCTAAGTGGAATTAACACCCTTCAATGTCTTGGGTGCCTTGTTGCCTCAACAACTATGCCAGAGAGTGATCATAAGACTATTTGTCCTATTGCACAAAAATAAGTGAGCTACTAAATAAAGAAGCTGTTCTGAAATTTCGCCTACATGCTCTTCCTGCCGTCTTGACAAAACAGAATTTTAGAGGGAAGATAAATATGAGATGGGAAAAAAATAAAAATTAGACTGCTACTAATCAAAAGTTAAAATCTGATGTCAAAGACTTGCAAGACATTTTCAAACATGAGTAGTTTGAAATTTTCCATAGGTACTCATTGAACATCCAATAACAAGCTATTGATGCAAGTACAACAGCAATCAGCTCTCTCCTAAAAAAACCAACTGATTATAATTATGCAGAAGATGGTAAATTTTAACAAAGTTCTTTGACATCGCAAATGACAGAATGATAGTGGGGTGCACAAAATGGTTCAAACCGCCATACCAAACAGTTCAACCAGTTCAGAGATCCTTCGAACTAAACCAAACCTATTGAATCAAAATATATTAAAAATATTACTATATTGCCAATGAAAATGATGTTTATATAGATTTATGATAAAATAACATTTAAATTAATTATTTATAACTAAAAGACAAGCGTATAAATGCAGATAATTAATTAATTTAAATATTTTATCAAAAATCGAACCAAATCAAATTGAACTGGTTCAGTTTGGTTCAGTTTGAGGGCATGGTTTGATTAAAAAAATGATCCAAACACAAACCAAACCAAACTGTGCACACCCCTATGAGAAGGATAAAGCTTAACCAATCAAAGAGTCACAAAGATAAAATTAAAGTATAAACATGTAGCATAACTTGGTAATGTCAACATTGTTGAATATGAATGTGGATGGCACAATCATAAAAGAACATAAGGTCACCACCGAACGGAAGCAAGACAAAAACAGAAAACAATACCCTTGAGAACATTGATCAAGCAACAGCATTCCGTATATTTGAAATTGGGAATATCACGAATAGAGAATTAAGCTATCATAAGCAGAAACTGTTAAAAAACCAAATTACAAGAAAGCATAAAGTAAGCCTCATACCCTCCATCAAGATGTTCTTTGAATATCCTGTCAAATGCTCGACACAGTTCTAATATAGTGTATAGTTGAGCCTGAAGTATAAAAAAAAATTTAATAGCAAAAAGACATAATCCAAGTAAAAATAAAAAATAATAATAAAATCCTTACCCCTGCATCAAGCGCAATGGGTCTCCCAAGATGGTCCATCTCTGCCTCAAGTTCATCTATAGTTTTATTGATCAAGGACGTGATACTTGGGATGCGAGATCTAATTACGTTCTCTAGGTGCTGTAACGTGGATAATCAGTAATGTGTCCCGAAAAATAAACTAAAGAATCATTTCTATAAATGATGTATGTGCTGAAAACCTCACCTTGGAGAGAAGTTTGGCAAGATATTCAGAACCCATTTTACTAGCCAAGTGCCCATAATCAGGGCTGCTGGTAAAATATTCCCGCTCCCTTCTTCTTGCTGCCATCATATCAACATTTCTGTTTATATCTGCTTGTGAACGATTAACAATCCCAACCCAGGGATGCTGCAGTCTATAAGATCTTCCCTCCAGAACCTGAAGACAAAAATTGTCATGGGTATATATGTATATCATCAACATATGTATAGAACAGGAAAACATACAAAAACAAATATATCATGATTAAACTATGTAGGAGAATATTTTTTACTGATACAGAAGAGAAATTTCTGAATATGTACATTGAAGAAAGATTGAGCTCTAGAACTTACATCGAGTGCATTTGTTCCCTTGTCCATTAAATCTAGCTTCGTCAAGACGCCAAATGTTCTTTCCCCTTAACGGCCAAAAAGAAAGTATATCCAAGTGAAAAAATATATATACACCAACAATGGATATTATCTGTGTACAGGCTAGGATAAAAGATTTACCTGATGGATCAACCTCTCTAGCAAGTTTTATGGCATCAGATGTTGCTATGTCTTGATTTGCCGGAGATATTGCCAAAATAATAGAATTTGGCTGCAAAAGATTGACTTAATAAAAAGAAGATACGAATTTGCCACTCCCATGTTCATGTTTCATATATAACATTATGAATCTAAACGAGTACAAGCATACATTATGTACAACAAAATAGTCAGCTAAGTGCAAATAAAGGGACAAAGAATAGTCTATTGTTGGCACCTAAAATTTTCAATTACCCATGGGGTGGGATTCAACCAAATTTAATCCCCATTTATACATCATAATCAATTCTCAGTTTTGGCCCATTTAGCACGCTCTATTTCAATGCCAAATTCCTTAAGAAAAATAAGCCCTCTTTTATGCTAATTTGCACAACCCATATGTTATACCATTATTTGGCTAAATTTTCATCTCAATTTGAGCCTATCCTTGGCCTCAATCCATTGAAAAACAGACTCATTTCTATTGCCAATTTCGTAGCCCACTTCTTTGACAATTATTGGGCCTATATTTCAGCCATCAAATGGACTTATTTCATTTAATTTTTGCAGCCTATTTCTGTCCGATTTAGTGGGCCATCCTTTAACTCACATGTGGGCCCATTTGCATGTTAAAAAAAACCCACATGTTAGCCTCTTTTTGTGGCCCTTTTATATGCAGTCAATGAATTGTATATTTGCCTCATAAGATGACCCATATTTATGTTAATCTTTACCAACTTTCCAACGGATTCAAGTCCTGCCACCTCACCAAAATCTGGAGACCTCTCCAGTCAAAGATGATGGCCACGGTTACAGCCCTCCCTCCCATCTTTATCCAGACCTGCAGCTGTCTTTGGAGATGGCCTAGCAACCCAAGGAACGAGCGGCCGGTTCTTGTGGGAGAGGCTCCCCACGACATGGGCATTGACCAGGCCAGCTGTACCATCCAATCTCTTCATCGGAAGGTTTCTGAAAATCAGGAGATAATGTTCCCATCTCTCCACAATCTGAGATTTGACTGGGCCAGCCAAACACGCAAGGAACTACTCCATCAGAATATCCTAAAAAGAAGGAAGCCCTGATGTCTCCTTCCCAAGGATTGCCATCTTGGATCTCGGCTTCGTCTCGGGGGGGTGAAAGAGAAGAGATCTCGGAGAAATCTTAGAAAAATCTCGAGAGATCAGATCTCAGATTCTAGGATCAAAATATATATGTATAAAATATAACATAATGTCTTATAAAGATGAGAGTACATCAATAAATTTAAATGAAAATATATAACACATTTGCACGTCAATTGTGTGAATGAACAATTACAAAGTACTCTCAATACAAAAAAAATAGCCTTTGTGCTTCTAAAAGATTTAAAAATTTATATAATCTTATTTAAATACTAATGTGGTATTAAGAGTATTTTTTATGTTGTTGTTATTGATTGTTGGTTACAAATTGATGATTAAATATTTGTAAAATTGAATTGATATAATCTATTTATTACATAAGATATAATCTTTGTATGATAAATTGATGATTAACATATAAATCTAAATTTAAATAGATTAAGAGCATTATTTTGACTTAGGTTATAATTGAATGCGTATGTTTGTGTTCATACATTTAAATGTGATATCATTTATGTAATTATGTATGAATAGGTATATATTTATTTTGAAAAATAATTAATCTTGACAAACTTGATGTGTGTGTGAAAGAGAAAAAAGTTAAAATAGATCTTTATAAAATTTAAATATATAACACATATTTTATAATTATAAACTATATATATATCTATGATAGTACAAGTGATAGAGAAACATTGTTATTCTATTATTAAATGGGGGTGTTGAGTAGTCGCGGATCAGTCTAAGTGGGATGAGATCTCGGCAATCTCGTTTCTCGAGACCTTGGCGAGATCGAGAATCTCGCGAGATCTTAACGAGATGGCATTCCATGCTCCTTCCCTTAACCAGGTCGGCCAACTGGCGAGTCCAACAGCATGAGAACTCTCCGCTGATGACTGATAGGCCATCAGCCTATAAAGATGGATGCAGTGCGCCATGCTGCGAGGTTAAGAACACTCAAAAAACTCCCTAGCTGCCGTCTTCTTTTCTGTTCTATCACTACTGCTACACACATGAAAGAAGATGGGGATGAGGCCAAGGGAGTAAGGAGGTGCCCCTGCTGCTGCTGAAATCGATGGAGGAGGAGGAGGAAGAAGAAGAAGAGGCCGATGCCTCATCCTCCCCCTACTGTGTATGCACCCATGAAAGATGAAAATATAATGCTACCGCCAACTCCAAACCCTGCTATTGCTGTCAGAAATGAAGGAAGAGAAGCCAATGCCTCTCCATGATGCCATTGCTGCCAAGATCATCCCCTGTAGCAGCCAATAGGCCTTGCTGTTGATGACAAGGCTTGATGCTGCCGATGCTTGAAGATGAGACCGGTGCTGCCATGCTATGTTGTTGCTTCTCCCACTACTGCCAAGACACAGAAGATGCTGCTTGCACAAATGGAAGATGATGGAGCTGCTGATGTCTTCATGTCTGCAAACTTGGAATACCATATGCTGCTGCTGCTACTGCAGCTTCCCCCTACAGGAACAGATGATGGCTATGCATATGATATAAGAAGAAGATGAACATGTTGTTGCTGATGCCAAGGGCTGCTCCCAAGGATCACGGGATCGGAATCATGATCGAGATCAGTGGGCACCGATCTGATATGGATCGGATCGGATCGGACAGCTTCTGGCCGATCCATGGAAGAAAACCGATCCAGAATCGGTAAGCAAAAAAAAACGATTCTGATTCCAATTCCGGACCTATTTTTGCCAATCCTGGTCAATTCGTCTGGATTCTGGAATAGCAAAAAAACAGGATTTGATCCCGACCAATCCAATTCCGATTCCAACTGATCCAGACCAATTCCGCTGGAACTTTTTTCAGATCGGTCCTTCAGCCGAGAATCAGATCGACAATGGCCGAGCCAATCTAGGAATCAGCCAATTCCGATCTAGATCGGCCAATTCCGCGATCCATGGCTGTTCCTAAAGCTACTTCTGCCAAGGTCAATAGATCCCATGCCATTGTTGTAGGTTGCTGTCTTCACAGATGTGCACCAAGAAAGAGAAGGGATAGGCCAATTCCCTCTCCACTCACTCCCTACCCCTTCCAGGTTGAGCACATATCCTCCCTTCTCTATCCACATACTCATGGTCAATAGCCTTAACTCCATATGCATAGCCCCACCTGGCCCATCCTCCATGGTCGCATGCTAAACATACATAGCCCACGATGGCCACTGTTTGGCCCTTCTTTTATGACAACATGCTCAGCGTACGCTAAGTTTAAATCAGTCATATCCAGCCTATCATCTATGGCCATTTCACATCCTACGCACAGCCTACATCATGTCCACGGACGATGAGTTAACTCCATGCAAGCAGCCCATTGTTCGGCCTATGTTTTATGTCAAACAGCCATCCCATATTCTGTCCATGACAGACCCATGTCTGGCCTGCCCTCTATGGCTATGTGACAACCCCATGTACAGCCCATCCTATGCCTACCATGCTGCTGATGTTGTGATGTTGCAGCTAGTCTTCCCATGCACAAAAGAGAAAATGAAGGTGGAACCAACAGAGGAAGATGATGTTCTCATCTGCTGCTACGGACATTGTGCACCAGGGAGATGAAAACAATGAACAGAAGCCCTACCTCCTTAGTCCTGCTGCTCTTGCTGGGGCCACACAAGGAAGAAGAGGGAGGAGAGGCCAATGCCTCATCCTCCTGCTACTGCTGATATACTAGATGTTGCAGATCCTAATGGAGATGAAGAGGTAAGAAGCCGGTGCTTCCCATGATGCTGATGCATGCCGATAGTGCCGCTGACATGTGCTTGTGGCTGCTGTAATACAGGATGGAGGAGGACCAATACCCTCCCCATACATGACATACACAGCTATGGTCCACCCTATGGCCGATGCATGACCCATAATCCATGTTCAGGCCTATTATACACACTTAGATGCTAGAAACCAAGAAGGTTTGGACCTTTTCATACTCAATATTTTAATACTAAAAAGAGATCTAACTTCGAGTACCATGCCTAGAGGTGTAAACATACCAGATCCCGGTCCGATCGTGTGGGATGGGATCTGAAATAAAATCCAATAAAGCTAAATCCGGATCCAATAGCAAACATGATAATAGATGCTTTTCATAAATTTCGGAACCAGATATGCTCATTAACCTCGATATACTTGAACAGAGACATATGTGATGTGACCATTAGGCATATTGTGGATCCAAGTGCTATTTGAGTAGATCTGTAGGATGACATTCAATCATTGATGTAGGCATAGTTTGATTGTTTAAGATATAATTTAAAAATATATTTCTAATTTTAAAATATTAATATTTAACACATAAAACTTAAAAATAGTAAAAAATATCTGCAGGAGCATAAATTTTCTTACTTTTGATGTACTAATTTTTTTATTTTCACAAAAAACCGAAGAGACTAACAATCAACCACAAGAATTGATCAACCATAAGAAACAATAAGCAGCATAAATCATAAATTAAGAAGTCTTAAAAAAACAAAGAAAACACAAATCAGAACTACTATTCAAACATAAATTATGTATTAGTAATATATCGTAGAATTGGACTTAAGAAAAGTAAAATTTCTAAACAACATCCCATATGTCTGCCAAATATTTAGAGGGGGCATCAAGAAATGTGTCACAATAGACAACAAGAATAACTTATTAACTCTATACTATATGGAGCTTGCACAAGAACAAAATCCCTGCAGAAGAGATTCGATCCCATCAACGTATCATTGTCTTGCAAGATATGCCTTTAACTCCTTTGTCTCTCTAACAACACAAGAAAAAATAGGTAAATCAAGTGTTTATAGAAGTGTACTTTATGAAGCAAGGGAAACGCATTACAAGCAGGAACCTAACAATGCTACTCCGGAGAAGAAGTCCCACAAATGGAAACACTTAAGAGGGGAAATCCAAAAGTAATGTTGATTCGAAGCTTACTTCCGGTAATTGCCAATTGAAATATGAAGAGAAAAAACAAGTGAAAGAAATCAGGAGAAACAGGAAAAGTGCCTTTCGATTGCTTCAAAAACAAAGCAGGGAAAGGAAAAGGGGAAGGGGAATTGAAAGAAGCAATGCCACAATAGTTTACACACCTCGGCATGTTCATCCTCCCGACAAGCCCCTGACAAGCCCTACGTACCAGTGCTGTACCCCCTCCACTCCAGTGACATCCATCAGAGCTCTAAGGCGAAGCGACGAAAGCAGCTGTGGACCATACTAGTCCTCTACACGTCCCTGTGCCATTTGCACCCCATACATATACCACCAGCAAGGCATGTTGCATAGGGTTTGGTTTCCTGGTGGCAGAAATGTAGAGAGAGACAGAGAGCAATGCTGAGCAAGGCAGAGAAAGAAGGTGCAGGTTGGGAAGGCAAGTGGCTGTGGAAAGAAAGATTCTGCCACAAGGAGAAGCTTAATGTTGTCAACCTTTCCAGAAGTGAGGAGAAGGAATTGGTGCTTCCGCCATTCCGCACTTCGCCATTTCTGTGTGTGTTGTGGTTGCGACTGCAGATTGTGGACTAGGGCAACTGGACAACCATTGAACATTGAGCTGATATCAGGGTATCATTCCTTTATAAGAGAACCCGGAAGGTGACTCAGCGGTAACCCGAAACCAACACTTGAATTCGATCTCCACCCATACTGATAATAAGAATATTGGGGCAGTGTATACAGTGTTTTAGACCCGACTGAAATTTTGAATCCGGGTCAAGTTACCAGATGCACTGTATCCGTTGACACCTCAAACCATGCCTATACATCCATATAACCAATGGCCGAAGACATGCCCATATCAGCTCCATTATCATGGCCATTGAGGCATTGATATGCTTATATCCATGTCCTATGACATGCCAACATTTATACCCTCAAAATGCAACCTGTTTAGACCAAGCAAGCAGTCACATAACTCATTGCTTTGGTCACCATCTAGTAGCCCCTACATAGCTTAAATCTGCTGGCAGCAAGTCTTCAAGATCAGAGGCAGCATGATAGCAAGCATTATGAAGCCACAAACCAATGGGCAACAAGCCTATGAGGTTGGATCCAATGATGGCTGCCCATTGGGCCTAAAGACAATGAAGGTGATCAGGCACCACCAGGGCCGAGATGATGCCAAGCAGGCTCATCGGAACTAAGATGAAGATGATGGGACATATAGGCCAAAATGAAGCAAATCAGGCATATCATGGCCAAAAATGAAATGGCATGGCTCTGCCATAGCCGAAATGATGCATAATGGACCAAATGACGCCGAAATGACATGAAGACATGATGATGGACCAAAATGGCCAAATGACAAACATGAAATATATCTCTGAAATAATTGAACCATACGAAAAATATTTAAGAGGCCAACCGATTAACTTGTCCCCCTCATAATTTTGGATAAACACTCGGGCATGTTCCCAATGTGGATCGATTTTGGACAGAGATGTGGCATGCACCCATCATAACCGATTCTTTCTGATATAGGAAGAGTGTATATACACTATACCTACTAGAAAAAATTCACTTGATTTTAGAGAAGATCGAGCATGTCACTGTGCTATACCGACCTTTGAAATCTAAGAGATTGAAACATCTCACATCTACACGAGCATGTTCCCAGTGGAAATCAATTTTGGACAAAAAAGTGGACAAACACCCATCATAATCGATCATTCCCGATGTAGAGAAAGTATATACACTCCACCTACTAGAAAGAATTCTCACTTAATTTAAAGAGAGATTGTGCATGTCATCATGCTAGACCAACCGTTAAAATATAAGTAAAGGACTGAAACATCCCATGCCTACATAAGGCTATGAAGATATTTCATATGATATGATTTTGAGAGGCCATGACTATATAAAACCTCGCCACATGATAAAGTAATAGAATGTACATGTGTCATATGAATGATAATATGTTGCACTGTGCACACATCTATGTCTAAGGAGCATTAATATAACCCATAGCTTATATGGAATGCAAACGTAAGAAAATATAACTTAAATAACTAAATCTAAAACAGTTTGCTTATGGAATAATTGGTTGGTCTTATGCCAAGGTCCTAGCTAAGATCGTGAATGATTGGTCTTATGCCAAGGTCCTATGTTCGAATCCTTCAAGTCCCCTATTTGAAATAGGCGAAGTCCTAGTTCACTGATGTGTGAGAACCCAAGTTCGGAACACGGAGATTTGAATAATTGAATGTCAAAGGAGAAAGAAACCCAAAATTTGCTAAGTCTTGACTCATAAATAGCTAGGAAGCTTGTTGATAGCATGGAATAAAAGGATGCTTAAAAAGGTCAAGATAAGAATCTGCATATGCTTAAGTCTTAGGCACATAATAATACTTAGATATGAGAATGACCTGATTTGCATACTTAAATCAGATTTTTGATATGATAATTTCAGATCCATTAAAATCCCAAGTCTAAAATACATGCTGTTAAGACTTAAAATGAAATTATAATAAACTCTAAGTCTAATACACCTAATGAAAATACTTAAAGCATGACAAATGAAATGCTAATGAACCTGTCTTAATCAGATACCACAAAAATATGATTTCACACAGTCCAAAATATCAAGACTTCGATAAAAAATGAAAAGAATTGAGATAAAGATCACACAATCAAAATGTCCAATCTTGAAACTCAATCTGAATCATGTTTTTTCTAAACCTCGGGTCCAAATTAACCCTAACGATTCATAATATGTCTAAATGTTAAGACTTTGAATTTAAAAAGTCAAATCCATATCAAACATGTCAAATATGTTAAGAATCCACTAAGGCATTGATGTAACCTCAAAAATCTCAAAATTTAAAGATTTGGATTTTGGAAATTCATTTTCCTGTTTGGACTTGAATTAGATTTGATTTGACCTTAGTATTGATTTTGTAAGAAAAAAGATGATATTCCATAAAAGTACTAACTAGGGTCAATGATATGTATAAAATTAAAATTTGAGGTTGCTAGGTTCTTTGAAATTGATTTTGACCTTTCCCCGTCGGATGATGCGAAGATCCGACGTTAATTACATCGAGATTACTCGAAAACCCTTGATTATCGTCATAGCAATCCATGGAAATAGAAGACATGCATCCACAAAACAAACATTCACACATAGGAGAACACAACCCCATGAACTTAATGGAATGCAAGCACTTAATTTGTTTTGAATTTGGTTTGAATTGCATTGATTTGAATTTAGTTTGAGTTAAACTTGATTGGTTGAATTTGATTTATCAATTGTTTCTGGTTTGAGTTGAAGTTAGATCTGCTCATTTTAATTGAATTAATTTATTTGAGTTGCTTATTGATTTAAGTGTGATTTAATTTGAATTTGTTTGTTTAAAACTTGGTTTGAGTTTGAGACAATTTGCTTATGGATTGATTTAATTTCAGTTTGTTTTAGATTTGTTTGGTTAAAGTTAATTTGTTTTGAGGTTTGATTTAAGAAATTGATTTGGATTGAGTGAAATTAATTTAAATTTGTTCAAGTCAGATTTGGCTTGAAATGAAGTTTGTTTGGTTTAGTTTTGTTTGGAATTTATTTATTTGAATTTAATTTAATTTGAGAGATTTATTTGGTTGACTTTGATTGATTTGGATTGAATTTGATTAAAATTGAGTTTGATTTGAGTTTAATTTTAATTAGGTTGAATTTAGTTCATTTGATTCATTGGTTTAAATTGGATTTCAGTTGATTCTGCAGAGTTTGTATTTCATGAATTTGACATTCTTTGGGTTTTTTATGGAGTTTCATATTTATATAAACTGATTTGGGGTTGAGTTTGAACTTGAGTTTTTATCTGTTTGAGTTCATTTGAATTTCATTTTTTATCTAACTGATTTGAATCTGTTTGGAGTTTTTTATTTGAGTCGTGACTTTAATTCAGTTTGTAGATCTTGTTGTTTGATTTGATCATGTTTGAAATTGATGGGCAACCAGATTTGAATTGATTTGAAAATTTAGTTTTCACTTACAGATTCGGTTAGCCGATTGACTTATCATTTGACTTTGTTGGAGTTGAGCAGAATTTATTTAACTTGATATTGAACAGATTGGGTATCATATGGGTTGGGAGTTTCGTGATGGCAGCTCTGATTTCAAAAGTTCACACACACTTCACTTGTCATCTGGTTCACGGATCCTCTAAGAACCTTTCCAGATTTTTATCTTTGAATATGAAGTTCAGACTTCAAACCTTTGGAGTTCAAATTTTAACTCTAAAGATTTCAGATTTCGGAGTTCATGTTTTCACGTTTCAGATTTTCCAGATTCTGCATGTTTCAATTTGCATATTCAGAGATTTCCATATTCTGATTTGTAGGTTTCGAATTTTACATATTTCTAGATTTTGTGCACATTTGCATATTTAAATTGCAGATTTATATACGTTTCAGATTTTTGTTTTCAGATTTTTCTTTTTGTTGTCTTGCCTTCCAAAACTTCATGCAGCGGTCCTCTCCTTGTAGCACAAACACGTGTACTTAACATGAATTTTTCCACTTGCTTTCTCAATATGAGACATGATTTACAACTTGACCAGAAATTCGGTCCTTTGAATCCTTGATGGATTTGTCAATTCATAGGCGGCATGTACCCGGTCTTGATAGACTTATGGGCATCCCCCATTATTTTTTGATGATTCTATTAGCATATAATCGGCTTAGCGGCATGTTGACCATGCACGGCCTCATATAGCTAAAATATGAGAAAACATTGGGATCTTTTATAGACCTTTGTATGTCTACCTTAAGGACGTAGGGGCGGATGGTTAGTCGACCCCCCAACTAGTCCGTTTTTTGAATTCTTTTAAGTTAAGCCGAGACGTAGGGAGTCGACCTCCCGACTAGTCCGATTTGTTGAATTAAATATAGATTTTCATTTATTTTTCACTTGATTGTTTATTTTAAAATCTTGTTTTTTTGTTGAAGGGCCCTGCACTACGCAGGGGGCTGTGTTCAGCCGAACAGGGAGGCCTGGTCCACTATTCGGACCGGGCTGGCTCTTTTCCTGGACCGGCAGACGCTCTGCGGGGCCGGCCGGCTTCGCCCGGTCGGTTCTCCCTTTTTTTGTGTTTTCTTCACCGGGTGGGCCCCACCCTTTTCCACCGTGGACTAAAGTCCGGGAGTATTTCCCCCGGCTGCTACAGTGTCTGCTCGACACTCCTCCGGCTCCCGACGAGCTTCCGGTTTCCTCCCCCGACATCGCGGGCACCTCCCGACTTCATTCGACGGCAGCGACAAGCAAAGGGGGAATCCGGCGGCTGTGACGGCGACAAGCAACTTCACGAACCTTACTGCCGACGGCGGAGGGGTTGAAGATCCCCACGACAGGGGCAGAGAAGATCTCCGGCGGCTTCTGGGATAGTAGCTAGGCTCGGCTGTGGAAGACAAAGTCCGGACGGGCTATCCCCTCTCGACGGTGTCGCAGGAAGGTAGAGAAGGCCTCGACGATGCTTCGGGTGGGTGGAGAAAGTCCCGACGGCACGAATGGGGTGTTGCGGCTCCGGTAACCCCTCTGTCTAGCCGTCTCCTCTTTCCTCTTCGGCTCCGGTCGCCCTTCCTCTCCCTTTCTTTCTTTTTTTCTTGGCCTTCCTCTTCCGGCTGATCCATCCCCCTACCACGCCGGGCCCTGCGGGTGTCTTATAGGCGTTCGACTTCCCTTCCTCCATAGTTGTCAAGGCGACAAGGCGCCCAAGGCGTTGGAGGGTGCAGAATAAGCTTAGGCGACTAGGCGGCCGCTTAGGCGTCGCCTAAGCGGTCAAGGCGGTGACATTATTGTGTTTATATACATGTAATTATGTATATACATAATTACTTATATATGTGTATATACATATATATGTATATATGTACTCTAAATGTGGGTACAAAAAATGATTTATACAACTAACAATCATACAAAGTTGGATAGAAAAATAAAAGTAATACAATTGACATAGCAAGAATACAATTTATATAAAATTGAAAACACATTACAAAAGCTTAAAATTTACTTACTAATAGATCAAACAGTACTCAAACTATAATAAACAAACTTCAAACCGTGTCTACATAATACGTAGATGCTAAGAAATAGCAAAAGAATTAAAAAACAACAAAGTCGTAAATCTCCGACGCACCAAACACATCCAAACCACTTGATATATTCGAAATTTAAGCAATGTATATGTACATTAGGTTTAAGAACACTCCAATAGATGTACAAGACTAAACTTGAAGGGAGAAATGCCAAGATATAGGTGGAAAAATAAAAAAACACAAAACCTAACAAATACCGGAATAGGAGAACGATGGAGAGGAGGACAACTATCCGGCGTTGAGAGCTACTTCCTGTGTGGCCAAGGAGACCAACTCCGTCACGAGGAGGCGGTGGCGGCGGCGGCTTCCACGGCTGAGGGCGGCGGCGGCGGCTGAGGGCGTCGGGTCTGCCGTCTCTGTTCGCCGCTCGGGAGCAGGAGGGATGCGGTGCGGGGCCGAGTGAACCAGTTGCGAGGGGGGGTGGGCGGTTCAAGTGAACTTATGTCCGGGCCGGTTTTGAACCGCAGCCGGTTCAAAAGGAAAAAAAAAACCGGCCCGCCTTGGCCGCCTAGTCGGCCAAGGCGTACGCCTTATTCTATTACAGTAAGGCGCCCCTTCTAGGAGTCTTCAAATTGGCGCCTTAGCGACTAAGCCGCTTAGGCGCGCGCCTTGACAACAGTGGCGGCAAGGCGCCTTTCCAAAGGCGCCTTGCCAGGGGCGCCTTGTCTGGGGCCAAAAAGGCGCCCGCCAAGGCGCCCAAGGCGCCAGCCTAGGCGCCCAAGGCGCCCAAGCAAGGCGCCTTGGGTATTTTTACATCATTAAAAAATGTTTTTGAGGGATTTTTCTCCCTTGATACCCCTCACAAGAAACACTTATTTAATGATAGTTTCAATATATTAATATATTGTATTATCACTTATACTATCATACATATTTAAGATTTATGATTATAAACATATATTATATACTTAATTAAGTTCTTTTTCATCAATATTTACCATCACTTATACTATTGCACATATATAAATTTTATAATCATAAATGATTTATATACTTAAATTTTATAAATATTTATTTAACTTTCTTTTATTTTACACACATCATATTTACTTATGTGCATTGATAAAACACTCATATTCAATTATAACATAACAAATATAATTATATTTATGTTTTTTTATATATAACAACCTCCCGACTCATCCTTCCTTGAATACCGCCTTGACCGCCTAGGCGAGGCCTAAGCGGCCGCCTTGTCGCCCAAGCCGAATTGGTACCCTTCAACGCCTTGGGCGCCTTGTCGCCTTGACAACTATGCCTTCCTCCGATAGGAGACTTGCCGAACAGGAGTCTCCAGCTTTTAATCGGACTTGGAAGGCCCCAATATTTGCGGGATTGACTCCCCTCCCCTTCCGATTCCTCCTCTCTGTTCCTGTCCGTTGCAAAACCTGCCAAACAAGGAGTTTCGACCTTGAGACGGATTCGGGAGGATCCGCTATACGCAGGATCAATTCCAACCCTTTCAGGACTCTGATAGCCTTACTCCGGCAATCTTTCCATGTTTATGGGATTCCTTACCATGGAGGAATCCAACCCGGTGTGGGAACTGATCAGGAGGGTATCCTCTTGCCGTGGAAGCCTCGGAATGCCCCAAAATCCTCTCAGATTTGCTCGAGTCCGGCGCCAAATGTGCTTAGCTAAGCCTATCTTTTGGCAGCTAATTGACGGATTGTCAAACACGTCTTGACATGTGGGTCTATATTGCTTAATCAATTTGGGCCTGACCAGAACACAGCCCATTCACCCCCTGGAAGGTAGTCCAAACAAGTCATTTGGTTTTGAATTCTTTTAATTGGATAATCAACTTAATATTGGAATTGTCGAGCCCACTTTTTTTTTTGTAAAAATTGTGCGCCAACAGGCATGTAAGCTTAAGATGTTGGAATATTAAAATACAGCTCCATAAAACATAAATGAAACTCAAACCAAACTTAATATACTAAGTTTGCATTCCACCTGTGTTTATGCTTTGTGGATGTATGTTTTGATTGCTATGAGTTGCTATGACGATTAATTAAGCATATTCAAGTGTCTCGATGTAATTAATAACAAAAAATACCTTCCAATTGAGAGAGATTCAAAGACATTTTCATTGAACTCAAAATCTTGATATGTTTATATTTTTATGCATATCATATATTTTGACTAATACTCTTATAAGATGTCATGTGTTTTCGTTAAGTAGTATATGTTAGCCAAGGATAATGAAAGCTTTTTTCTCATATGAACGAAAATTAAATGAATTTTCAAACCATGCATATCTATATTCATATGCTTTTATAAAAAAAATGAGGTTTCACATCTATGTTTACGTGTTAGGCATTGACAATAATATACATGCAAATATAAATGCATTAATGGCGAAATCGTCAGTTGCTTTCCAACAGTAGTTTATTTGTAAAAAATTATTGATATGAAAAAACAACCAGAAGCATAATTTTGAAAATATCACCTCATGCTAAAGACTAAACTAAGCACCATATTAAAACAGTAAATTATTATAGGCATATAAAAAAGCAAAAATAACAGGAAAATCATGTAATAAATAGGTGTGCATGAATGAATTCTCAAAAAAGTGACAGCCATGGTAACAAGGCAACTCAATTCAGATTCATTAGAAGGGGAGTAGAAACAATGTTCATGAAGAGAGCTCCTTAACTTGGCAGATGGATATGACATCCCAGCATAGATCGGCATGTTAGTGATAGAATTGATGATCTACCAAATAAGGAGCTACCACCAAGAAAAAAGTTTGGAAAGAGGCAACATTAGAGTTACTCAACATGTGGAGCAAACCTGACAGGATCATTTGCCTAAAAATGATGAGGGGAAGAGAGAAAAGATATGGAGGAAAAGCGAGCAACCAAAGAAATGAAGAAAGATATCAGAGATCATGCTTCTTGAGGGCTGGAAAAGAATCTTGGAATTGCATTTCACGAACCACATGTAACTACATAGATCCTACAATTCAGCATATCCTGCTCATTTCTTTTCTAATGTAAACAGAAGGTAAGCCATTCAGTCCTAATCCTTTCAGGCACTCAACTACATTTATATGTTTCATAAATTCAACTGCAAATAGGGTGCATGGCAGGCATCATAGTTGTCAAGGCGACAAAGTGCCCAAGGCGTTGGCGTTGAAAGGTACCGATTTTACTTAGACGACAAGACGGCCGCTTAAGCGTCGCCTAGGCGGTGAAGGTGGTATTCAAGGAAGGCTGGGTCGGAGGGGGGGTCGTTATACATAAAAATAAACATAAATATAATTATACTTTTATGTTATAATTGAATATGAGTGTTTTATCTATGTATATAAGTAAATATGATGTGTGTGTGAAAGAGAAGAAAGTTAAATAGATTTTTATAAAATTTAAGTATATAACACATTTATGATTATAAAATTTATATATGTACGATAGTATAAGTGATAGTAAAATATTGTTATAATATTATTAAACGGGAGAAGCACAGAGTAGTCGCGGATCGATCTAATTAAGTATAAGTGATCTTATATATGTAATCATGAAAGTGTGGATATTTATTTTTGGATAAGGAATTAATCTTGGTAAATTAAGTGAGACAGAGAGAGAGAGAGAGAAGAAAGAGCTAAAAAAAACTTAATTAAGTATATAATATATGTTTATAATCATAAATCTTAAATATGCATAATAATATAAGTGATGATAAAATATATTAATATGTTCAAACTATTATTAAATAAGTGTGCCTTGTGAGGAGTATCAAGGGGGCAAAATCCCTCAAAATTATTTTTTAATCATGTAAAAATATTCAAGATGCCTTACCTGGGCACCTAGGCGGGTGTCTTGGATGCCTTGGATGCCTAGGCGGGCGCCTTTTTGGGCCCAGACAAGGCGCCTTAGCAAGACGCTGTTGGAAAAGCGCCTTGCCACCTAGGCGCCGCCTAGGTGGGCGTCTTGACAACTATGGTAGGCATCGCAGCTATCTGGATGATACTAAAGAAAAAATAAATCTTCGGTTAAAAGTTAAAACATTTGGTATAAAGTGTCTTCTTCAAGGCAAACAAGGGTACAGAACTGATGGTTTAGCAAACTTGAATTGTCATTTGTTGCAACTGGAAGAAGCTTGTACCTTCTCAACGTATGTCCGAACCATGTTCTCAATATCCTGAACAATACTTTCTGGCTGTCCCTCTGAAGGAAATGGCATAATTTATTACATTCGAAATAATGAATGGTTAGAAAAGAATACCAAGTTAAAAAGAAAAAATAAAAAATACGAAGCATCTTACCCACAGCCACTTTTGTCAGACCAGGTAAGTCAATCAAAGTTAAGTTTACAACTGCCAAAAGAATAACCAATATTAAACGCTCTAAAGATGCTTATCTAATAGGTGCTAATCTTACAGATTAATATAGAAATTAGGAAAATATTGGGTAGAATAAAACAAGTTTAAAGACCACATGATGTTAGAAATAGATAGAACTGATATGTAAAATCCCTCAAAAAATAATAACTATCCAATGAAGGGGATCAACTAAATATGCAAAATATGCAATAAAAAAGATATACACGGCAAGGCCATACCCAAGAAAATAAGACCTCCTAATGCTGAACATACAACAATTGCAAATTCTTGTATAACCTAAGAAATCCAGTAAACACCCAGCATATGCACCTTAACAGATGAATGATGTACTTTTAACCATATCCAAGAAAATTCTTTAAAATTCAACAAATGTACGCATAACATAATGTTTAGAAATAAACCAAGCAACTGGCCTGCAAGCAGGCACCAAATCCAGTTTCTGAGAAGAAGATTTTGAGATAAAATGCATAGTAATCCATTCAAGTTTAAACATAATGTAAACGTTTGGCTGCTTTGACTTTTATGCCTACTAATTCATGAATTATGGGCAACATCAGTTGGTTATAATTGTACTCATATATACCTGTCAAAAAGTTACATTTGCAAATCTAGGCTGAGAAAATTCCCTCTCCTATGTCTCCCAAGAATCTTATCATTCCAAGCTCCCCATAAATGGTGGGTGAACTTAAAGATGATGTAGTTATCCAACTAATCCCTTCAACAAACAATGAGCGGCAGACAAGATTATCCAACATTACCATTTTTCTCTCCCTGTTCAAATGGTGTCATTCGGATGGGTTGGATTCCATATTATGTTATTTTAATTATCTACACTTAATTAAATTAACTCCCTGCCAATCGTCCCTACCTGCCATCAAGGATTGCTGTCTTGGTCCTCTCAGATCTTGACTTTATCTTGGAAGGGTGAAAGAGAAAAGATCTCGCAAGATTCTCAGAAAAATCTTGGGAGATCAGATATTGGATTTCTTTTACGTAGGATATATTACCTAACAATAAAAATAATAAAAAACTAAAAATAAGCCCATAGATAGGTTTCTATAGAGTTTATGGTCCAATTCGGCCCATTTTGGGTTGAATCGGCACCACATTTTGGCGCCGAGGCAGTGCCACAGCCACAGCACCTCTGTGCTGTGCTTCCCCGCCCTATTGGGCAGGGAAGGAGCTCGTACCAGGTCCAAGCTGGATCCAGTCACTTAACATCAGATATGTGATATCAGGTCATTGGCACCCGATATCACAGGAGTGACCAGATCCAGCTCTTTGCCCTGTGGTGCCTCTGCCACCTTGCAGCCGGCACCAGCCCCCGGACCTCCAAAACAGCCAATTTCGGCTGTTTCAGATCTCGCACGGCTGGCGAGACCAAGATTAGAGCAAGATCTGACGAGACAGCATTCCAATCTCACGTTCCACCTCATGCTGGTGACTCGCAACAGCAGTGAATAGCAGATAACTTTCAGGAACAGTAAATTTTAGATGGGCTGTGAGGTACACGTGACCAAAAGTTGCCAGAGATGGGCAGGGTGGGCAAAGAAACTAGAAGCACAGAAGTTAGGGAGTAAAGAGGAGTCAGCGGTTATTCTTTTTAAATTACACAAGTAACAGACAATTTGAGGTTAATGGTGGGGAACAGAGTGAATAAATGGTGCATACCATTCAATTCATGTCCCTCCATCTAAGCTCACGATATTGAACCAATGGATTAAGAGCTTACTCTAAATTTTCCCCAGATTCATTACAGCCTATATAGAACCTAGAATTACCAGGTCCATCCTAATCTACCAAAATCAAATCAATTTTCTTGAAAGTGGCTAATGCCAGAATTTATTGATGTATTAAACAAAAATAAAGAAAGACTTTATAGAAAGTAACAAAGAGAGAAGGGTTATTTAAAGAGATGTGCTAATAGACATCTGCCAAGAGGATAGTCATCTATTTTACATTCCCCTTTACTCCTCTTCTACTCCTTTACCCATTTAATTCCCATAATTTTATACTAAAAAGAAATCTTTCTTTTAGATGTGTGTTTGAATCTTGATCTTAACACCTAAAATCACTAACATCTGTTGGCTTGTTAAAACTTCTCAGCTTAACCCAACTCAAGTCTTAATCTCAAATTATTTGGAGTTGGTCATCTGAATTATCTCTCTACTCGTGGATTTTGAGTTACTTTTCCAGAGATATTTAAATCATCCAAATCACATTGAATGATCACTTCGAATAATTTTATAATCTTTGTAAAGAGCATGATTGGTCTTTCATGTAAAAATGAAGTCGATTTAATTTTTATTTTATCTACTTTAAATATTATAAAATAAAATTCTCTTAAATAAAATAGATATTTGTTAGTATAAGATCATAAGTCATAACAAAATCAATAATATTTTTCTCCTCTTCATTTAAATTTTCATATCCGAAATCTTCATGGATTTTCTCATATCCATGATATTTATTTTTAACATGTTAATTAAGATCTCCTCCAACAAATATTCTCTTCATTTGCTATACTTTGTATAAGATCATTCACATCCTCTCAAGATTTTTTTTTAATCTCACTTCTTATTCCAGTTTTAATGGAACATATGCCCAAACCACATTAAATACTTCATTGGTTATAAGCATTTTTACCATAATATTCTTATCTCCCACTCTTTCATCACATCTATGGTAAATTATAGTAAATTAGTTAAATGGGAAAAAAAGACTAAGATGATAAGAATCAAGATTGATGATGTATCGATAAAGATTAAAAAAAAGTAAAGTATGAATCTGAAGTATTTGAAAGACCAAACTGCAATACGAATAAGAGATAGAGACCCAATTCTCGACAAGGATGGTAGGATGAGGATCGGTCCTATGATCGATCAAACCCAATCCAAATTTTGATCCGGATTGGATCAACCATATTGGCCAATCTTTGGACCAAAAACTAGTGTAGAATAGGCCCAAATCAATTTTAAAAAAATAATTTAAAAAATAGGGAACACCCGAGGTTACACACACCGATTTAAATGATATAATTTACACAAATTTAAGAATATAAAATATATGTTTTCTTAAATTTAAAAGTACAAATGGTATAGAATTACGCCCGTGTGGTCACTAAAATAAATGATAACTATTGTCTCTTTATTTTCTTGATAACTACCTTGCGATGTTCACTTTGAATGTGAAGTCCTAATGGATCCATATCTATATGTAAAAATTGATCAAGTCATTTCTCTAAACCTATATGTATATCGGGATTTGTGGTGGAACATGTGGCTCAATTGAGAATGATTCATTATGAGAATATCCTAGATAGTCATCATAATATCCCCATTATGTCCGACATTGATGATGTTGATGGTTACTATAATGTTGACCTTCTTGGAATCATGCTTTGATTCATGTTGACCTTCTCCTTATGAATATGTAGTAGCTGCACCTACACCTGTGCCGGTAACAACATTTGACCCAGTACTAGAAAAAGATACTTACTTTGACTACTATCATTTGGACTCACTGGTGACTTTCATTTTATTTTTCCTTGTTATTTCTTTCAGGGAATGTGTTTGTTCTAGTGGTGTTGGTGAATCAATATGCAAGCTACTCCCATGCTAATGTATATTTTTCAAGTTTTTAAACCCTCCTTCAAAATGGCTGGTATTGAGCTTGTCTTCTCTTTACTCTTCTCTTTTGAAGGAACAAGAGGTGGATCAAGTGTAAGTTGCAGAGCTTCTTGAAATTCTAGATTTGTAGCATGTACACCATCATGTTCTCTTTAGGCCCAACATGATTATTTGAGTCGAACTCTGAAGAATATCTCCTATCGCTATCCTCCACCCAAGTTGTCAATGGGGTCTATTAAAATAAATATTTCAAGTCAATATCAGAGGTATCTTCCTCAACTTTATTTTTTTAACCATCCTAACTTGATCAGATCCAACAGCAAGTCTTTGATCTCTGTTCAGACAATTTCTGACAATCTTTTTAATTACTAATCATCAACATCATGTTGTAATTAGGAGTGTGCAATAAACATTCAACCAATTAAACCAAACCGAACTGTTTAACCCTAATTAGTTAAAATATTATAAAATTATTATTATATTATTAATAAAATGATATTTATCTAGTTTTATAAAAAATAAATTTTATTTTAACAATTTAGAACTTAAAATCAAAATATGTGCAAAAATTAATTATTTTGAATATTTTGTTTATTTTCAACCTTAAACCGAATTGAACCGGCTTAGTTTGAGCACCTAGTTTGGATCGATTCGGAAAATGTGGATTCAAATTGGACCAAACCGAGCCATGCACAGCCCAATTTGTAATAACAAAACACCAACTTCTCCAATTTGGCAGTGAATGGCTTATTTCTGCTCTTCTTATGGTTTAGATTGAATGTACTACCGTTCCTCTGACATGGTAAAGAGCTCGTGCATTGACTCAAAATCTGAACAGCAATAGAAGTTAAAGAATTCCATTCAGTTCTAGTATTTACTTGAATTCACCACTCAATTACACTAAGAACAAAACACGTCAACAACATAAGTCTTCCCATGATTTAATATTTTAATCATAAAAAATAATCTTAAACTTGTTGGGATTAACTTTGTCAAATGAATAGTTCAAATCTAGATCTGAATAAATTCCAAATAACATCCTAGATTGCCTGCTAATGTTGATTAGAATAATCAAAGTAGACATTTATGAATGATCTCCAGCATCAAAAGATAGAGATAAAAGATAGAAAACAACAAACCATTTGGAGAGTATATGCTAAGATGAATCGGGACAGGAGAAATCTGCTTTGTTTTCCCAGTCAATCTATCAGTTTCATCCTGAATTTCTTTGCGAACAGCAGCTGTCAGGAGAAAGAAAAATAATAATAATTAGAGAAAACCATCCCTACAATTGATGCAAAAAACTTCTTTTCGGGTGATGATTAAAAACATATCTATCTATATGATAGATGATATGTTTAGTATCACACATTCGAGAAACTTTAGACAACACTTGGAAGGGTGATCTAAAAAAATGAAGTGAACAAGAAACAAAAATCAACACTAACAAATGAGTAATCATCAAAATAATATAATCATACTATATAAAATTTAAGGATTTGTTTTAAAATCACAAAGGCAGACATGTAAAAAGCAGGTCAATTCCTTGACCAGGCAGACATTAGCTGGACTTGGCAGCCCAAAACACAGGGTTGTCTACCTAACCTTGTAGTTAAAGGGCACAAAAACCTCTAAATTAACTCTTTTCAATATACCGAACTCAACCAGGGCTGGAGATAGTTGAAGTCGCACACACACAAGAAAGGCAAAAGTGCATACACACACACACACACACACAAGAAAGGCATCTGGGCACGTAGAAAAGTGCATACACACACACACACACACACAAGAAAGGCATCTGGGCACGTAGAAAAGTGCATTGGCTCCTAAGCAAGAGTGATGCGGGACGGGAAGGGAGGTGCCGCCATCCCCGCGCGCGTCGGCGGGCCCGAGGAGGATGTACCGAGCTGATGGGGTGCTGAGCCGATCCTGAACCGTGCTGAATTGCTTCAAACGGAGCTGGAAACTGCTGAACGGGGCTTGAAATCCACCGAACTGGACCTCACGGCCGCTGAACCGGGCCCACAAGTGCTGAACCGGTCCAAAACGGCCCTGAACCGGCCTTAGAAGGGCTGAACCGGCCTTGAACCGGTCTGAACCGGGTCCAGGAAGGCTGAACCGGCCCTGAACCGGCCTCTGGATGGGTGAACCGGCCCTGAACCGGCGGCCGGCTCGAGTCTGGACGTTGAACCCGTTGGGCGGACCGGTTGGGCGAAGGAAACCGGCGGACCGGGGCCGGCTGAGCCGGCGTGCGAACCGGCGTCACTTAACCCGTCGGGGGGGGGAGATGTGGCCGCCCGGGGCGGCGCCGCGCGACCGCGCGACTAACTCCCCGCGGGGGGGGGTCGTGGCAGGCTGTCGGGGGCTCGATCGAGAAGAGAGAGAGAGGGCGAACGGGGGCGGGGCTCGTGGCATCTCTCCGAGCCCCCGACGGCGCAGCGGTCTTCGTCTCCACGCACGGCGGACCCGGCGGCCGCAGCGGCGGTGGGAACGGGGTGCGGAGGCCGCGGCAGCGGCGGCCGGAGGTCCCGACGGCGCCGCCTCTTCCTTCTCTTCTCTCCTCCTTCGTCGTCGTCGGCTAGGTTCGCCGGAAATGGGCTCGCTCGCGGGGTCTTCGACGGTCGACGGAAGCGGGGTTGGGGTCCGAGCTCGCGGCGGCTCAATAGGAGGGAAGGGGGTTCGGGGAGGCTCCGTGGGAGGCCAAAGGCCCTGTGGAAGGGGTACTCGTGGGTAGGGGTGGCGTCTAGAGGAGGTGGTGGTCGGTTAGGGCACCCGCGGGTGCGGACGGAGCCGGAACAGGGGGGGGTCTGTCGCAGGGACTTCCAGTGGGGGGAGGGGGACCGTAGGGGTGAAGGGGCTGCTGAAGGGGTCGAGGGGAGGTGAGGGACTGAGGTGGGAGATCCGGACGGACCTAGGGCAGCGTCGACGGAGATGTCGACGCAGGTTGGAAAACCGAACGGGATAGGGGAAGAGGGGGTACCGGACCTAACTCCGGAGGTGGGGAGGAACACCGGGAAGGGGAGGGGAGAACCGGGAGCACCCGGAGGTGATGGAACGACGCCGACATCGTCGGAGGGGAACAGGGGGGGGGGGACGGGAGGAGCTTCTCCTTGGCTTCAAACATCCATCTCTTCATTCAAGGACTTGGGCTCTTTAAATAGAGCTGGACATTACAAGATGGGCCTCTAAAAACCCTAATTACATATATGTCCTCTAAAGGACTAAAATAAAAGAGAAGGACTCAAAGGACTCTAAATACTCAAATAAAATGCATAAAAATAAAAATCTAATACTACGAAATAAAAGAAATAAATACGTCGTCTCCTCAAGACCCGGAAGACGCTATCTCCAAACAAACGGACGATCAGGTCCGTACCGGTCCCCATCATTTCAGCCCGGTTTAGACCGGTTCAGGGCCGGTTCGGCCCGGTTCGACGGTCCAGGGGCCTGTTCAAGACCTAAACCGGCCGGTTCAGGCTGTTTGGGGCCGGTTCACGCCGGTTCAAGCCATTTTGGGGCCGGTTCAGGCCCGTTTGAGGGTTTCGGGCATGGTTCGACATATTTTGGGCCCGTTTTGACCGGTTTAAATCCGGTTTTGCTTTATTTCATGCATTTTAGGTCTTTTGAGCACCTCCACGGTCCGCTGCAGCGCCACGTCGCCGGTCCGTCCCGCCTCGTCCCGCATCAAAGAGCCTTGACAACAAGGCCAAAACAAGATGGCCTAGACAGCAAGAAACAAGATGGCTGAAATTCTCAGTGAGATGGGCGAACTTTTCCCCGTGTTGCGACGACTGTTCTCTGCAGATTCACAGACCCACAGGCACGCATAGACCGATTGGTCCACTTCAACCAGTCGGCCATGCCACGAAAGGACCGCGGTCACCACAGTCCGACACACCATGAAAGGACAGGTCAGCCACACCAAGAAAGTGATGGGTCAGCCACGGTTTGAACCATTAAGGCTCCAATCTTTTGGATCAAGGTGACTTAAAGCTTTCCGCCCCCCTGGATGAGGTGAAGTTGATCATGCTCTCTCTCTCTCTCTCTCTCTCTCTCTCTCTCTCTCTCTCTCTCTCTCTCTCTCTCTCTCTCTCTCTCGTGCAGCACATCACAAGCTCTCTTGGCACGCGATGACAGCGGAGCTAGGGTTCTTTACCGGGTTCGGGTTCTCATCGAAAGGTGTCCTACAATGCCGCTCTCTCAGCACACGACAACACCATGGAGCTAGAACCACTTCGAGTTCAGGTTCTCGCCGGAAAGTCACCAGAAATCCCATTGGAAGGTGACTTATGGCGGAGCTCTCTCGCACAACGCCACCATGGAGCTAAGGTTCTTTGGGTTCAGTTTCTCACTGGAAAACCGCAGGAAAGTCACCAGAATCTTCATTGAAATCCCTAATCTTTTCTTTCCAAATTTTCTTACAAGGCAAAATCCTCAGTTTGATTTTTTTTCCTGAAACACGTTAAGATTGATTTCTTCCAATGTATTTTTCAATTGTTCTTATGAAACTTATTATTGCATTATGTTATGTATATGCTCCATTCCATTCCATCATTTTTTATTACGTCAACGTTGGAGAATTTTAAATCACAAATAGGCTTCTTTATTGGTGTTGTTTATCAATAGGTGTTTTCTCAGTAGGTCACGTGACTTTATATCTTTTCTTAATAGGTGTTTTTTGTTCGGGTTTAATAACCCCTAAAGTGGTTATGTGATGTTGATTTTTGAACGTTTGTACATATTTAACAACTCCTCAAGGGCCTTAACAATCCATATACATATTGGTACGGTTGTACCTCAATCTCTTATTAAAAAATCTAAATTCTCAATATAATTTAAAAGTAAAAATATCCAATGCATATATAGATGAGATAGGCTGATTTTAATTCCTTAATAATTAAATATTTTTATTGCTTGAGTCAAATAATGTTCTTAATCTATTCAACTTTTAAATTCAGATATTAATCATTAATTTATCATACAAAGATTATGTCTTATGTAATAAAGAGATTATATCAATTCAATTTTATAAATATCTAATCATCAATTTATAATAAACAATCAAGATTATAAAAAAATGTTCTTAATAGATATTTTAAAATGATATTTTTATGTAAAACAGCTTACTACATTAATATTTAAATAAGATTATATAAAGTTAAAATGTAATATAAATTATTAAATATTAATATATTTATTACGTAAAGTTGATTATATCTTATTTAAATACAAAGTATATAATATTTGGAGTTTGAAGCAAAAAACATAGTAGAAAGCATATGCCAAGTCTTGTAACCATTCTGGCAGGGTCTCGCAACCCAGCATTGAGTTGCGCAAATGACCCGGTCGGCAACCAGGTAGCCAATCATATAACCATTCATAACCTCCCAAAGCCCCTTGAAAGCTTATGTAAAGCCCCTAAGAGGCCTCCCCTCCTCTCACCTTCTTCCCCCCCCCTCTCTCTCTCTAACTCTTTTTCCTAAGCAGTTAATTAGTGTTAATTATTTATTTTAAACAACTAAGTAGTGCTTAACCTCTTTTGTTTAGTTATGCTGTTAACTCGTTTTCCCTGTTGCATTGTTAACTCTCTTTTTTATTTAGTTGTGTTACTAACTTCTTTTTATCTAATTGTGTTGCTAATCTTTTTTTGTCTAATTGTGTTGTTAACCACTTTTTCTTAGTGTTGTCTTTATTTTTTTAAGATTTCTTTTTCAACACGTCTTTTTCAATTCATGACACTCAAATGAATGGTTTGACCTAGAATCATCTAACTTGGTTTTATTGCAACTTGATTTCCATGGTAAACAAAAAAGTAGAATAGAAATATTGTAAAAAAATTATTTATGAGAGTACTTACCAATTGTGGCATCACCTAGTTGAGATGAATGACAATATTGCATCATGCACATAAACTTCATCCGAAGCAAGAGCTCAATTTCGTAAGCATTTACAAGCGTTCGAATAAATAAATTAAACTTCGACACAACACAATGACACCGTGTAACAAAAAATTTTCGAACCCACAAGGCATTCAATTCACATTTATGGGACAGGACAGCAACATCCAAAAATTCCTCAAGGCGAAAGCTTCAATAATGGTACATTGCAATTAAAGTCTACTACATCGTATCAATGTATCTATGCAACATTTAATATTTAATTATTATTGTTACAAAAAGATGACTCAATACAAGCGATAGACGCAAATTGCAAATTATTTGCAGATGAAGACATGTATCAGTATCATAGTTGTCAAGGCGCCCGCCTAGACGACAAGGCGCTTTTTCAACAGCACCTTGCCAAGGTACCTTGTCTGGAGCCAAAAAAGCAAGGCGTCCTGCCCCCTTAATACCTCTCACAAGAAACATTTAATGATAGTTTGAACATATTAACATATTTCACTATCACTTATACTATCAAACATATTTAAGATTTATGATTATAAACATATATTATATACTTAATTAAGTTCTCTTTCAACTCTTTCTTCTCTCTCTATCTCTGTCTCACTTAATTTATCAAGATTAACTCCTTATCTAAAAATAAATATCCACACTTTCATAATTACATATATAAGATTACTTATGCTATTACATTTTTTTCTTTTAGGGGATTTCGCCCCCCTACAACCCCCCACAAGAGGCGCTGCCCATTTAATAATATTATAACAATATTTCACAATCACTTATACTATGGCACATATATAAATTTTATAATCATAAATGTAAAATGTGTTATATACTTAAATTTTATAGAAATTTATTTAACTCTCTTCTATTTCACACACACATCATATTTACTTATATACATAGATGAAACACTCGTATTCAATTATAACATAAAAATATAATTATATTTATGTATATTTTTATGTATAACGACCCTCCGACCCAACCTTCCTTGAATACCGCCTTGACCGCCTGGGCAACGCCTAAGCGACCGCCTAGGCAACACCTAAGCGACCGCCTTATCACCTAAGCGAAATCGGTACCCTTCAACGTCTTGGGCGCCTTGTCGTCTTGACAACTATGATCACTGGCCGATTTATGAGTCAACATTCGGGAAATGAGAGCAGGCACGAAAATAGAAATGCTGAAATAGGAGAGAATCAAACACACAAAAAGAAGAGAAAATTTACGATCTCAAACGAAATGATGACTCAACAGTAGGTCCCATGGATCTCTTCATCACACGTCAGTGACAAAGACAAATATCCATCACAACAGCAATGAAGAATTGGCAGATATGTAATGAGAAGATCGGGCAGTTAACATCGAGATGTTTTTTCATAGTAACATACCAACAAGTACTGCAAAGGGTTGTATTATAAATCCATGATCAATATCATAGCCGACGTCGGTAAAAGAGTGTCGGGACCAACTCCAAAAGAGATATACAACACTTATCTTCCATGGAGATAGAAGATATTAAACAATATGTCAAGTCAAAGAGATGGTCGGACATGTTAGTAATCTTTAATTTTCAAACTTATCATCTACATCTTTCTTTATTTTTTAATTTAGAGCTTATACATACTCTTCCCCTTTATAAGTATAAATAAGAAGACAATGATCAATTTTATAATATATTGTCAAGCCGAAATCGTCATTTAAAAATCCGTGAACACATCCAGCCAAGCATAGAATGCAAACCATCTCTTTCAATTAATTGATGGTGCGATCGAAGAGATAAAAGAAGATCAAGTTATCCAAATAGTTATGGATAACGCAACTACACATAAAGTAATTGAACAAATGCTGATAACCAAGAGAACATATTTATATTTGGCACCATGCTATGCCCATTTCATAGATTTGATGCTAGAGGATAAATGCAAAGATTCTCAAATTAACCGGATAGTTAAGGTAGCACAATTCATATCATCTTTCATATACAAACATAACTTCATCCTTAACTGAAAGAGGGTGTGTACACAGTTTTTAAGCTGATGACCAAGAGAACATATTTACATTTGGCACCATGATAAGCTCATTTCATAGATTTGATGTTAAAGGATAAATGCAAAGATCCTCAAATTGACAGGATAGTTAAGATAGCCCAATTCATATCATCTTTCATATACAAATATAACTTCATCCCTATGTAGTCAGAGGCGTGAGGCGACCGAGGCGAGGCACCCCTCGCCTCGCCTCAGGCGCTTGAGGCGGGCGCCTCAGGCGCCCGAGGCGACATTTTTTTTTTTTGAGATTTAATTTTAATACCTGAAAAATCTATATAAGAAGGTGAAGAAATATAAAAAAAATACAGTAAATGCATCAGAAATGCAGGAAATATATATGAAAATACAAGGAATAAATTTCGATTTGCAGGATCCACCAAAATACAAGATCCCGATTTTTTGGATCCACCAAAATTCCATACTTCCAACCAACATCATTTGACTTAGGAGCATGTCTTGAGATAATGGGGCCCGTTGACGTTGTTTGGGTGTTTGACCCCGTCCCCGAAGCTTGCTCCACAGTTTGAGACATCTTCATACAAAATACATAAACAAAAAATACATAAACAAAAAATACATAAACTCTGTGTTAATAAATCGGATTCAACAAACAATCTGATTTAATAAATCAGATTTAACAGAAACTGCGATTTGATAAATTACATTTAACAAAGAATCTGATTTAATAAATCAGATTTAACTAAAACTCTGTTTTATTAAATCTAATTTAATTAAAGGTCTGATTTATTTAATAAGATATATTAAACACTCTGATTTCAGAAATCTGATTTTAAAAAATCAGATTTAAAAAAAACAAATCAGATTTCAGAAATCTGATTTTAAAAAAATCAGACTTAAAAAAAACAAATCAGATTTCAGAAATATTATTTAAGATATGTAAATAGCATTAACATAAAAAAAGAATATATCAAAACGTAAATTATACCTTTTCGACAACGTCCGGGTTGTTCGGTAATCTTTGCAAACCCGGTTAACAACACTTGCGCCTTCTACACATTGCCAATAGCCTAATAAAGATATTGGAATGACATTTACAATGAAAAATATGAAGATTAACAAAAAAACGTACCTTGTACGTCTAAATCCGGTCTTCTAACAATGTACACCAAGAAAGAAGAAAATAAAACAAAAGATAAGAGTTCTGTATTACTAGAAGGATGTTGAATAAAAAAGATAAAAAAATTTGAAGAAAAAAACGTTAAAACCCTAAAACGGACCGGTTGGAGAGCTCCTCCGATGCTCTAGAAGGTTTTGACACCTTCTACAGCTACTGGCGGCGGCGGAAGGGGCTTCTCCGGCGACTGGCGGCGGCGGCGAGGGCTTCTCCGGCTGGCGGCGGCGGCGGGACCTTCTCCGGCTGGCGGCGGCGTCGGGCTGAAGAAGAGAGGCCGCGGGAGAGAGGGGGCAGCGCGTCGGGTGCGAGAGAGAGAGAGGGGGCCGCCGCGATAACTTAAGCCTATCGGATCCGGCCAGTTGGGTCCGGATCCGATAGGCAGAGGCTGAGGCGTTCGCCTCAGCCTCGCCTCACGCCTCCCCCGCCTAGGCGGTTGAGGCGGGGGAGGCGATCGCCTCAGGCGATCGCCGCAAGAGCGAGGCGGCAGAGGGCCGCCTCGCCTCGCCTCCTCGCCTAGGCGACCGAGGCGTTCGCCTTTGATAACATAGCTTCATCCTTAACTGAAAGAGGGTGTATAAACGGTTTTTAAGGCGACACAATACCACCTTGACGCCTTGTCATTAAAGTGAGGTGTTAGACAATGCCTTTTTTATATCGTAAAATAGATAAAATAAAATACATGTGTAAACATAATACAAAATAACTTTGACACCATTCAAATCAATTAATAATATGAAAAGTGTATAGTTACATAGACTAAATAACTCGACAAATTAACTAATTTTAATATTTCAATTCTATTAATCATCAATAAACACTAAAAAATCATTTAACCCTAGCTATTATTTCATCAAAATATCAATTTATAGTCAAATTAACTATTATAACTAGTTTTTACTTCAAAACTTAATTAAGTGATATTGACACTTAACTAACATTATTTATTATTAAAATATATATATAATAATCATTTAAGGATATGGTGCCCCTTTTGGGGGCACATTTTCGCCTAGGCGACACCTTGGAAACCATGGGTATATACGAAAGGTCAAGAGTAATAGAAATGTATGCCCTACAAGCCAATCATATATGATATGATTCAACATTTCTAGGAGTATCTCATTTAATTAAATAGACAAAACTTCGTTACTATCTTTTATTAGAAGCGTATATCGTAATGAAATTCTTGATCACATGCTATGATGATTGAATCATGATGAGATCATGATAATAAGATCGATCATCTAGAGATATGTGATCTAAATATTCCTAGTCATAGAATCCTTGAGACGGGACATCAAGAATCCGGATAGACAAGTGGGTGTGATGTCTTCTCATGTGATGAGAATGATCGATCTCATTGGTCATCAGTGTGGGGACACTAAGATACACACATAGGTGCTCATTAGTGGAATGAGTTCACTGAACTGACCAATTAAGGAAAACCTGAACGGTATCTTACCAAACTGTCTATCAGGATATTCTTACATCTCAATAGCACGGTTGGATCTTTGACCTGAGTCACCAAGATGTCTTAGCAGATATATCTTGTACTTTGATTATTGACTTATAGATCACCATCTTGATGGTCCAGTATAGTTGATGTATTGGGTGCAAGGGAAACTCGATGGAGACAATTGAGTGAACAACAAGGGATCGTTCACTCTCGGTAAGAGAGAGAGAATGTCCTATGAGATAATACTTTAAATCCTTAGCCAAGGTACTTAGGATAATTGAAAAATGAGTTTTACAATTGATCCAAATATGAGTACAGGATCCCATAGAGTTGGAATATTTAAGGGTTGACAATCAGTGCCGAACCCCTAACCGACCGGGACATTGTATGAACGAGGATTTAAATCCATGTGGTAATTCATGATGGAAAGGCTCAATGGATGTTATTTAACTCCCCAAAGTTATTTGGAATCATAGGATGTGACTTGTACCTTTTATGATCAGAAAACTGTAAAAACTGTTATCGGATAACGATTTTGATTTAATTTAAAGGAATTATTCTTTTAAATTAATTAAGACTTCAACCAAATTGACTATTAGGCCTAATGGGTCAAACACATTAGATCTAGTCAATAAGATGAGGGCATAGACGTAATTTTATAGAAGTTTTAGGTTTTTGTGAAAAATTCCATCTTCTATATATAATTGGCTTATGAAGCCAAACCCTTACAAGTCATAGGACTGGAGCATGTCCCAAGCATCCTCTCTTCCTCCTCTCTCCTCTAGAAGGCGATCTCTCATGGTCAAGCTTGGATCTAAAAGGTTTCTGGAGGCCCGAAAGAAGGGAGAACTCATCTATTAAAGCAGATCGTGTGGATACCGCTAGAGACCGGACACTTGAACGGTTTTCAGCAAGGAGAAATATGCTCTCTTTATCCATGATGAGGGATTTTAGAAATCCCATGAGGTACTCTTATTTTACTTCATATTCGGTTCCCGATTTTTACTCGTTCGACATCGACCAAGGTAAAGATCATGGCTTCAAGAAATCAAATATTTTTTCGTTGTCATGTATTCATTCCTTACAAATAGCACTTATGACCCAAGGCAACCCAATTCATTTCTCATTATATTTTCTTAGAGTTTAATATAACAGAAAAGTCTCCTTACTCAAAAGATATTTTCACCAGGATGGACGAGTTAGATTGATAAGGTTAATCCTTCAGATAAAAGAACAAGAGAGAAAAGTTGAGAAAACCTCAGAGAGTGTAGACTTTTAACAAATTGTAAAAAAGACTCCATATAATGCAACCATTAGCCAAAGTCTTAAGAATAGTAGATAGGGATAAAAAGGTACGCATGGATTATCTGGATGATGCAATTGAGAAGGGGAATGAGGAAATATCAAAGACAATATCAAACTTCGGACAATGGCACGATGTTATCGACTATTAGTGGGAAGGTACGTTGTACCATCCAATACATACAACATGTACTTTCTTTGTGATTAAGTTAAATCATATATCTTAATTTTTTATTGTTATGTTCTCTACTAACATAGATTTGTTTCCACTTGCTAGGTCACTTTTTTAATCATAGATATTATTATAATCTAATATTCAAGCCAATAAATGACCTTCTACACAGTGTTAAAGAGGTCATCCGCAGAATGTGTAGAGACAACAATTGATCAATTATAGCATGCAACAAGATGCATGACTATAAAATAATGTTATTCGACTTTAAAACATCAAGAATACAACAAGTAGTTATACTCTAAAGTCCAGATATGTACCATTCGGTTTTTTTTTGTGATTTAAATGATTAACATATTTCAATTATCTTCTAATATATAATGATATCATGTATTAAACTAGTGGATGAATCACAACAAGACACTAAGATATAAAGAGTTAGCAAATGTTGTAATAAAAGTCATAAGCCAAACCACATTGGCTCAGAATGTGAAAGAAATTGATTAATATTTAGTCTTATTCATACAAAACAGGAGAATAGACTGATGTCAAGAAGACGGGAGCAATTGGTATATTGTCACTACAATATGAGATTGAAACTAAAGAATTTGAAGAGGGTTAAGGACAACCAGAAGGAGTAACAAAGCTAGAGAGAGGAGCATCTAGGCGAAGAAATGAGACGATGACCATACAAGAACCTGACATTGATTTGGACTAGATCTTCAACAAGCAAAATCATTACAAGTGTGGGTGAACAATCGAGGAGGGCTATGCGAACATGAATTCCACCTAAAAGATCAAGAATGAGCACAAGAACAACTTAATGATGTTCTTCTACTAAAGAATTCCATATTGCTTCTTCAATGACAAAAAGAGAGATGACTGGAGAATCTTCTTGCCAAGGTAAAAAATCAAAAGGTAAAGATAAGCAGGTTGTAACTACCAATGGACATTACAAAT
Source organism: Cryptocoryne crispatula var. balansae (assembly GCA_036172225.1). NCBI lineage: Eukaryota > Viridiplantae > Streptophyta > Magnoliopsida > Alismatales > Araceae > Cryptocoryne > Cryptocoryne crispatula. The sequence continues at coordinate 9,718,112 of CM069927.1, forward strand.
CAAGAAATGATCGACAAGAAACGAAACGAGATGTAGCAACCGAACATCCGACTTCAATACCAAATGTCATAAATTTTGACTTCAAAGAGCAACAACAATGGAGCATTTAAAATGGAAGGAAACACGACTGATCAAAAAGGTTAATAGATCCAAAGATATACCTTACAATAATGTAGTTTACCAGAGAGGAACAATTCACACATGATGCAAGACACAAATACTGATGCATAATTATAAGGTGGCCAAGATCAGTATACACCACAGATAAAAAAAAAAAAACAATGTGAAATTAAAAAAGCATATGCCGAAGCCAAATGGCAAGTTGATGAGTTAAAGTTAGAAGTAGTGGACCCAGTGGTTCAGGATTTATAGGTGAAACAAAAAATAAATAAATAAAGTATAATTGATTTTATGCATCGTAGTGGATAACAGGTAACGGTGAAGGTTTAGTTGTATAAGGCAATTTGTATAGATTAAATGATGCATGACAAAACAAAATGAATGAAATGGTAAATAAAGAATCAATATCGTCATTTTAAGAATATGATTGTTGAAATACAAAATCTTGAATGTCTAATCAAACCTTCCACACCTAAGGATATAATAAGAAAATATTTGTATGAATTAGTTGTAGACATGCAAACATAAATAAAAAATTAGAACCACAATGGGATATGTTTTCTTTTATGTGATGGATGGACTAGACCAAGAATATGCATCATTAACTTTATAGTTTATAGTACAGGAATGTTATATTTTTAAATTCAATTGATGTCTCAAACAAAGATAAGAACTATAAGTTCAATTGATGTCTCAAACAAAGATAAGAACTATAGTACAAAGTTTGTTCCATGAAATTGATAATTTGGAATGTTTGTTTCTTTGTTCAAATTAGTTTATTTCAGAGTTCAGAAACAATCCTATTGAAAAGAATGTGGAACAAATCATATCAATCATATGCTTTGAGATTTTACAAGAGATTCAATAAAAATTATGAAACACAAGTATAAAGTTTTGTGAGAGATAGACACTGAAAACTATCCAACCATAGACAGTGTATATCATGCGATCAATGTGATAAAGAACGTGATAAAGACAACTTCACCAAAAAATTACACATTGGTTCATAAAATTATATATGATAAACAAAATCAATGGTTGTACATATCTACAAGGCCGGTATGTTTTTTTCCTCTAACCAAAGTATCAATTTTTTGTTATAAAGCAGTCTACGCAGATTATTAGACTTACAATTTGACTAATAATATTTGCAGGAGTAACATCTTTTCTTGATCCAAAGTACCAATTTAAATTGCATCTAGGACACAATCAAGCACTTATTAAAATAGTTCATCAAGTTTATGAGAAGTTCTTTCTAAAATCCGAAGGAAAAAGGGCAGTTTGAAAATAAGATAACACAAGATATTTATAATCCTATTTTAAGTTTATATTAACATTAAATGTTATTTTATGTAATAGAATATAAAGTTTAAAGAAACACTAGTCTCTTTTGGAACAAAAAGTGTTATTGTAAGTAAAGAAACTATGTGGCCAGAATAGTAATTATTTTATTAAAAATAAATTGTAAAGTATGTTCAAATTACAAATATATGATTATTTGTTTCACTTTTAAGTAAAGGGTAAAAAATGTATAAAAATGATTCCCAAATTGTAAGACAACTCGCAATCAAACTTTTATAATGATAAGATCAACTTGTCTATGTGAAAGAAATTATAGCACTTTTTCTTTGATAATACAAAACCTAGAAATAGGTTGTATCCAAAGTTTAAGAAACTTGTTTACTATCATTGCAATATGAAGTTAAAGGTAAAAAGAATAGAGGTTGAACATAGCAAGGAGGTAATCTAAAAAAGGATCCACTTAATTACTTTGCACTATTAGTAGAGAATGATATACATGATCAACAAAATTCTTATGCAAACAATGATATAGATGAACATGGTGGTCACCCATATAAACAAATTGTTAGTGTTGCATGTAAAGCTAAAATGGATGTAGATACATTTGTACAACAAATTCTTCAATCATCTTCTAAATCTGCTCATATTCGCATTAATGATCCAACCTCTGATATTGATGCTTTCAATGGATATGAAAGTGATGATGATAAAAATGATGGAAATGATAATGATAGTGGCAATGATGGTGCTAACGACGTACAAGAAAACTAATCATTCCCCACTTATGTTATTGAGCAAGTTCATCATCAACCTCAAAAATCAACACAAAAAGCATACAGGTGTAAGAATAAGAATGCTATTCAGTCAAACCAACAAAGTTTGTCACAATTTGACGAATATGATCTTTCTCACACATTTAGATTTATGGATATTTTTGAAATGAGATATTATGAATATGGACATCCTTAAAAATCATCGTCAATGAATATGGACATGAATATGTATAGGGGACGATGGAACAAGATTGTTCACAAGCATCTCATAATGAAGGATATGAACCTTGATATGGATATGGTCATACTACAGCAGAACATGCTTCTTTAAATATGTCTTATGATTGTAGTTATTATTGGAAAATGAAAGAGAAGAGATCTTAGAGAAATCTCAGAAAATCGAATCTTGGATTCTCATATCAAAATATATATATGTATTAAACAAAATAAAATATATTATAAAGATGGAAGTATATCAATAAAAATATATAACACATTTACACATCAATTGTGTGAATGAACAATTACAAAATTATAAAACACCATCAATACCAAAAAGATGACATGTGTGCTTAATATATCATTTTGTTGGTCACGTTGTGATTGTTACGTCACAAAATCACCAATAAAATCATAATATTTGAACCCATGACATATAAGATTGATCGTCTCTCTCTCTCGGTAAACTAAATCTCTATTCATAAGTATCAGAGATGTTTGAAAAGTCATCTTGTGTTGTATATCCATGACCATGAAGACCATGACTACCCCCCCCCCCGACAAAGCCTAGATCCAATACGGCAAATCCTTGATTCGGCCAAAAGCAGGATGAGCCGGCACAAACCAGATTGGACCAGCTAAAACCTGCTAGCCTATTGCCTTCTCAGGAGCCGATGAACAGAACCTGGTATACAATCTCCATCACCTAGGCATGGCAGGGGTCCCAAAAATAAGGTGCGGGCAGTGAAGGGTTGGGGATAGGACAGTAGGGGGATGACTACTGTTTGCCAAACTGCACAGCCTATGAAAAGAGAAGTCTCATGTCTGGGTGCAGCCTCGTGCAATGGTGCCATGGCTATGGAAACCTTCATCCGCAGCTCTGGGGAACACCAGAGGGTCGCAAGTCCGCTGCATTTACTTGGGCACCAGCATGGTTCATGAAGGCGACTGGGGTTCGTTATGCAAACTGCCAGCACTAAATGAGAAAATAGAAAGAAGTAGAAGGCCAGTAGACCAGTCAAGTAGAAAGGAAAAAGAGAAGAGTAAAAGGCGCAACCCGCCAAGGAGAGGGAGAAGGAGAAGAGGGAAGAGAGGTGGTGAAGGCCCTCTTGGCCAAAACAAAGGGGAAAGAAAGGAAAAGGTTAACCAGGGCAACTCTCCAAGCTTCCAAAACCTAACTTGACTTCTTACTTCTCCTCGGGTTACCAGGTGGGCTCTATTAAATAGATCCAATATAAATGTTTAACCTTTTAACAAAGCCAATTTACAGATGCCCTTAACTTTACTGAAATGGTTATTCAACCTATGAACCTTCAAGAAATTATATTTAAGTTGATGAAAACTGATTTCCACTTCGGTCTGACAGCGATCACATCACTATCTCAGTAGGATAACCACTAAGTGAACTAGAGAAAAAGGATGGCCAAGCAAACAACTAAACACATCAAAGTTCAATCAAATGAACAGAATTGGACAGATAAGCAAAACAAGGATACAATTGTTTTCATCAAGAACTCAAAGGGCTCATTCAAGACTTACTTGGACCATCACTGAATAGGTAAGTAAGAGATCTAATCTTCCACTAATAGAGATAGATAGAGATAGGCAAAATAGATGTTTTCAAATTACTTGGATAATATCCTATAACTCACAAGATTAAGGATTCCTTTACTTGTAGTATATTGTTAAACCATATAAGAGACCATTCTTTCCCGATCACAAATTCAAGCATACATATACCAAATAAGAATTATGTATGAGTTGTTGCAAAATTGATTATAAACAAAATAGATTATAAAATTATATGAATAAACAAATAAAATGAAATTCCGTGAAAAAAAATTGAGTTGGAGTCTTTTTTCATGCATGCACCAATTTATGGTGTGGTTTCATCCATGGTGCTAGTTTTTCTAATTAAGCAGCATGGAAAGTGATCCTATTCCAAAGATTTCTGAATCGAAATCGGTCACCGAATCTGTGGGGATCCGATTCGATTAGAATCAGATCAAGAAGAGAAACCGATTCGAAATCAAAAATTTTAAAAATATATATATAATTCCGATTCTGATTTGGTCTGATTCTGGCCGATTCGGCCAGAGCCATTTCAAAAAAAAACCAAAAACAAATAAGAATTCCAATTCCTATTCGATTTGACCGATTCAAACTGATTCCAACAGAATTTAGGTCAGAATCAGTCCTTCAAGTACAAATTGGATCGAAATCAACTGATATGATCCCGGAATCGGCCGACTCCGATCTGATTCAACCGATTCCATAATCTATGTCCTACTCACATTGTATCCAATGCCCAAGTGTTTTGGCTACATAAAGGCACAAATACATAAATATATTGATATCGCCTTGTGCAACTACAAGAACATTTTACTCCCAGAGAAAACACTGCCCCCTCCAATGATCTCCACAAAAGATGCTCCATATGTTACAAAAACATGGTTGAAGCAACCATCTAAGCAAAATGGCAAGACAAGGCAGCCCCTGCAACCTCAGCTGCCTGAGATGATTGTCTCAGCTCATTGAAGGCCGTTTCCTTTGCATAAGAAATAACAACAAAGAAAATATATTGATAGCTTGTTTACATAATTTTAAATGACTTAAATTAATAAGGTGACATGATTAACATAGGTGGAGACCATAGTTTAGAATATTTATTAGTATAAATAATATTGTATAACTTAAATAATATTTAACCATAGTTGTCAAGACATACGCCTAGGCGCCGCCTAGGCGCCGCCTAGGCGTAAAGGCGCAAAGGAGGGGGCGCTTAAACTGTTCGCCTTGCGGATGAGAGAAAAAGCGGCCGCCTTAGCCGCTGAGGCGCTCAAGGCGCTTGAAAGACCCGCCTTGGCGTTCGCCTGGGCGCGGAAGTGCTTTGAACTGCCGCTTTGAACCGCCGCCGGTTCAAATTTTTATCCTGGTTCTCCTCAACAAGTAAGTCGGGCCGGTTCGAAGCCACTTAAGTTCGAACCGCCCACCCGCGGCCCGCACGGAAGACCCCGACAGAGGCTCCTTCGCGACAGAAGAAAGCCGCAGCGCAGCGACCTCGCCGGAGCTCCTCGCCGCCGCGGACGCCGGATCTCCTCGCCGCCGCAGCCAGTTGCCTTGGAAGGAGGCTCCGACGCTTCTTCACCTCCTCCTCCATTGATCTTCTCATTTTACAAAAGATATCATCTTCTTTCACCTCCGCGACCGGTAAACCTAATTTGTAGAGTTTGATTTTTTTTGATTGTTCTATGAATCTTTTCTCATTCCATCCTTCAAGTTTAACCTTCTAACATGTATTAAGCTCACTTTAATCATGTTTTACACTTTATTTATTCAATATCTAACAAGTTTCAAGTTCGAACGTATCAAGGATGTGGTTGTTTTGATCGACTTGTTAACCTAATCTTTTTTTATTGTTAATGTGTGGATGGTGTACAGTTTATAGTGCTTGATTATAATATTGTTTGACTTAATGTTATAATTTATTTAATTTGTTCATTTCATTATTTGGCAGTGCATATTTTCATTATATTCATGGAAGGGCTTTCCGGTGTTGGTAGTAACAATAGAATGGAATCATCCGGGACAGAAGAAAAAAAAAGAGCAAAGTCCAATGATCCCGGATGGAAATATGCACATTGGCCATCGGAAAATGATAAAAACAATGTCAAATGTGATCTATGTGGATTGGTGACAAATGGCGGGATAAAGAGGCAAAAGGAACATTTGATAGGAGGATATAGCGATGTTAAGAAATGTCCAAAAACTACAAAGGACATTCTTTGAAGAAATGTTAGCATGGATGAGTAAAAATAAAAAGAGAAAGATGACAATTTCCATAACTGATGTTGATGATGCCGAGGAAGATGAAGATGAAGACGTAGATGATGAGGAAACTGAGGCTATTTCCAGACCGGGGACTATTTTTACAACAAAGAAGAAGATGTTAGACACTTCAAAATATGTCAAAGCCAAAGGTAAAGGTCCAATGGATATGTTTGCAAGGATGTCTACAGAACAATTTGTTGATGCTAGACGAAGTGGTCAAAATAGACAAGGTACTTTGGGGAGTAAATTCAAGAAAGAAGAGAAAGAGAACTTTGAGGAATCCGTGGCAACATGGTTCTATGAAGCCGGAATTCCTTTTAATGTTGCTAAATTAAGAAGCTTTGAAATTATGTTTGAGAATACAGGGCATCTAGGACCTGGTTGCAAGCCTCCTAGCTATCATCAATTACGAGTCCCTCTCCTCAAAAGAATGGTGGAACGCACAGGTCAAATGCTTGAAGAATACAAAAGGCATTAGAAGGTATATGGTTGCTCTATCATGTGTGACGAGTGGACTGATAAAAGACAAAGAAAATTGATTAATTTTTTAATAAATTGTCCAAAGGGGACTTATTTTATAGAGTCAGTTGATGTTTCAGATAAGAAAGAGGATGCAATTCTTTTGTACCAACTATTAGATAACATGATTGAGAAAGTTGGCGAGAGTAATGTTGATCAAATAGTTACAGATAATGCATCATATAATATTGCTGCCGGCAGGTTGTTGATGGACAAAAGAAAAAACTTATTTTGGACACCTTGCGCAGCTCATTGTGTAAATCTTATGTTAGAGGACATCGGAAAACTGAAAGCCTATGCACCAATCATTTCAAAGGCTAGGAAGTTGACCACTTATATCTATAATCATACTCGATTGCTGGACTTTATGAGAAAAGAGACAAAAGGTAAGGAACTTGCTAGATGTGGAGTCACCCGATTTGCCACAACCTTTCTCACCTTAGAGAGGTTGTTTGATGATGTAGTCAAAAGAGGCTTGCGGAAGTTATTCTCATCCGATGCTTGGCACAAAAGTGTGCGGGGAAAGACAAATGCAGGGAAGAATGTATCGTCAATTGTTTCCAAGTTAAATTTTGGCACGAGGTTGAGGAAATACTCATAGGATCCCAACCACTTCTACAAGTCTTGAGGTTGGTTGATGGTGATGAAAAACCAGCTATGGGATATATTTATGCAGCCATGGAGTGTGCAAGGCAAAAGATCATTGAAAATTTTGGTTCAAAAATAGTTAAGTATGGTCCTATCTTAAAAATTGTGGACCGTAGATGGGAGATTCAAATGCAACGGCCTTTACATGCAGCTGGTTATTTCTTAAATCCCAAATTTTATTTTGAGGCAAAATCTAAAGATATACATGGTGTTGCAAAATTTGAGAAGGCTTTTTATACATGTCTTGAGAGACTAATGCCAGAGCCGGAAATGCAAGATAAGATAGGGGAACAAGTTTCAATGTACTTGGATGAAAGAGGAATGTTTGGCATTCCCTTTGCTACAAGATCACGTGATAAGAAACTTCCATGTAAGTATATTTTTTAAAGTCTGAGTATATCAAATGTTCATGTCAAATTTAGTTATCTTGAACTAATGGGTTTTTTTTTTGATGAAGTGGAATGGTGGATGCAATTTGGTGGAGACACACCGGAATTGAAAGTTGTTGCATTGAAGATTTTAGGACTATGTTGTAGTTCATCCGGTTGTGAACGCAATTGGAGTATATTTGAGCATGTAAGTATTATTGATACTTTGTAATTGTTATGGTTAAGAATGATGCCACCTAACATGTCTTTAATTTATCTATATAGATTCATTCTAAAAAGAGGAATCGGTTGGAGCACAAGCGGTTGAATGATTTGATCTATGTTCAGTATAATAAACATCTTTATGAAAGATTTGGAGATATGAAAAATCATCCAGAGAAATATGACCCTATATGCTTGCAAGATCTAGATTGGGGTTGTGAGTGGATGATTAAAGACACCTCGGACGTAGTTCATGAAGGTGATGAAATTTTACAAGAGAATGCTATCATCACCACTTCTTTATTAATTATTTACTTTTTTTTAGTATAATTTAAACTTGACCTTCCTCAATAATATGAAGGTGATGATCTTACATGAAAAGATGTGGATATTGCAATGGGAGCTTCAGAAGATAGAGCTAGAAGAGCAAGTACATCACAACCCTTGAGGAATAATGAAGGGAGTGATGGTGAAGAAGAATTTATTGAAGAGGAAGAATATGCAAATGATAATGATGATGATGATGATGCAGCAACGTGGGTAGCAGATGAAGGAAATGATGATAGTGATGACAACAATGAGGAGAACATTGGAATAGACACCAATCTTGAGAAATCCATGTTTGGATTTAAAATTTAAGACTTTGGTTGTGTAATTTAAATGTTTGACATGTTGAGACATTTAGGACTTTTATGTATTTTGTTTACATGTTTTCTTTGTTGTGGCTTGAATTATTGTGATTTTAATTTTACTTGATGGTAATTGAGGATAGGTTGTGACAATATCATTTGGTAGTTGCCTATTTGGTATTTGTATTTTGCATGTGTTATGAAAAGTGGTATGCAGATTTTTAGAGAATGAATGAAGGCAACATGATTCAAAAAGTACGTCTCATAACTCATTCCATTCGGTAAGTCAATTTCCTTAATGTTGTTGACTTGTTCTTTTAAACTTATATTTACTTCTTATACATGTTATGTTGTTGAAGTTCTTCATAGAAATTTTACTCTTAAAGTCTTAATACATGTCAATTTTATTACATTTTTAGCATTTTTTCGAACTGTTATATAATGTTTATGACATGTGAGACTTACATTTTTTATCCCTCTTCATACTCCGCCTTATCGCCATAGTTGTCAAGGCGCCCGCCTAGGCGGTGCCTAGGCGCCGCCTAGGCGGCAAGGCACCTTTCCAAGGGCGCCTTGCCAGGGCGCCTTGTCTGGGGCCAAAAAGGCGCCCAAGGCGCCCGCCAAGGCGCCCAAGGCGCTGGGCGCCAGCCTAGGCGCCCAAGGCGCCTTGGGTATTTTTACATCATTAAAAAAAGTTTTTGAGGGATTTTTCTCCCTTGATACCCCTCACAAGGGACACTTATTTAATGATAGTTTGAATATATTAATATATTGTATTATCACTTATACTATCATATATATTTAAGATTTATGATTATAAACATATATTATATACTTAATTACGTTATTTTTAAACTCTTTCTTCTCTCTCTCTGTCTCACTTATACTATTACATACTTTTTGGGTTCGGGGGCTTCGCCCCCGACAACCCCGCGAGGGCGCCGCCCCCGACCCCCGCGACTCCGACCGCGCAGTCGATCCGCGACTACTCGCGCCCCCATTTAATAATATTATAACAATATTTTACCATCACTTATACTATTGCACATATATAAATTTTATAATCATAAATGAGTTATATACTTAAATTTTATAAATATTTATTTAACTTTCTTTTATTTTACACACATCATATTTACTTATGTGCATTGATAAAACACTCATATTCAATTATAACATAACAAATATAATTATATTTATGTTTTTTTTATATATAACAACCTCCCGACTCAGCCTTCCTTGAATACCGCCTTGACCGCCTAGGCGACGCCTAAACGGCCGCCTTGTCGCGTAAGCGGAATCGGTACCCTTCAACGCCTTGGGCGCCTTGTCGCCTTGACAACTATGCTTATCGCCTAGGCGGGCGCCTTGTCGCCTAAGCTATAAAAGGGCCATCGAGCGCCTTGGGCGCCTTGTCGCCTTGACAACTATGTATTTAACGAAACTCATTTATCTATTGTAATGCATCAAGGTGCTTGGTGAGATCACCCGGGCACCTTAAACATCTTTGACTATATAGGATGCTATTTGTTGACCCTCGAGACCTGACTATGAAGGCAAATAAAGAATTTTGAGCAGTGCATGTGTAAACTCTATATTTAATGATATTGCTTTCAGCACCCAATGGTTTTATGTAATTAGTGCATCCGATTTCTTGTACCTTGTCTTGTTTGTCACTCTACCTTCTTTGGTTTTACATGAAGAAAAATGCTATATTCGAGGCGCTTGCTTCAGGTGCTTCGGTGTTGAGACGAGGTGAGGTAAAAATGCCTCGCCTTAGCATTTCTCACCTCACTCGCCTTGCTCGGATCTGGACCCAATCAAGTAACTTAAAATTCTCTTCTCCCACCTTCAAACCTCCAATACTCAATCTTCGACCACGAGACTCTTAACATCTTGATGCCTTGCAAGCCATAAAAGTGAGTTTTTTATTTTGTATGTTCTTCTTCAAAAGTTTTAATGTTGTATATACGTATGAATTATCAAACATATTAAAATATATACCTTGCCTCAAGCAACGTGAGGCACTCACCTTAGGAGCCTGGGGCGACATGACCCTCCCCTCGCCTCGAACGCCTCACACCACAGACAACATGGTGCTATACATAGGTTGTTGATTGTTATCTTCTGAACAGTACTTGTATATATATGTAACCCTCATGGAGATGCCAAGGAACTAATTAAGAATCAGTAAGGTGAATACCAGTGTGGTGGCATTAGGCTCTCTTCAGGATTCCTTGAAAATATTTGCACTATGACAACTTTGCCAAAAGAAACCTGATCATTATTATTTAGAAATCTCACATTTGATATTTCATGCCACAAAACAATATAGTTTTGTAAAGTTGAATGCATAACAGGGTGTTTAGATACAGTTTTTTGCTTCTTTTCTATCTTAAAGTAAAAGAGAGAGAGAGAGAGAGAGGCGTACAGGTATGTGTTTGGCTATGTTTTTTCTAATATCAAAATAGGCATTTTTCCTTGTATCCATCTCTCTAAAAGTAATAATAGCAATGAACTTGTTCTGTTTTTAAGAAAGGCACAGAAGAGAAAATTGAGAAACATGGGAACGTGGTACTACCCATATTCTCATCTACAAGAGACGTTACTTATGGGGTGTTTGGTTGCATGATAATTTTTTGTACACTTTCATGATAAAATTTTATATTAAAATAAAAAGTGAACCAACTCATGACATAAAATTATCATGTTTCGAGGGATGTGATTACAAAAAAGAGTAGCTATCACACATGACCAAACAAAGTAAGAGACCACGAGAAAAAAGAAAGAGGTGAGACCCTCTTT